>JASDQU010245631.1:0-16696 GCA_032191745.1 Picea mariana | reverse complement strand
AATTTTGTGATTGGAATTGACACAGTGGACCGGGGTTGCTGGGGGTTTTGGGCATGGAGGGCTAGGATATCCGTTGATATCCTAGGGCTAGGAGCTAACTAGTCGGCAGGGAGGTCGGTTTTGGGTAGTGTTCTAAAGAAGCAGGAAGGAAGCAAGCTGCGGATAACAGCATCAGGTTCAACAAGCTGCGGATAATAGCATCAGAGTTAAGGTATTTAATTCCAATTTATCCATTGTTTAATTAGATTTATTATTCATTGATAACTTTTACATGCGTAAGTGTTAAGAAAATTTGGAATTATTCTTCTTTATAAACCTTGTAGAATTTACTGTACATTTGGTAGAATTTTTAAATGTTAATTGAAATCGGGCCTTTACAACACAGATCTGTGATTACAACACTTAATAGAGCACTTAGCCAACAATATGCATTAATTTATGATCCTTATTCACATCACATATTAAACCTTAAATACAGAGAAACATAGTAAAGAGAAGATCACGCACTTCCAATTTCTTAGCAAATATCGTTAACTTAGATCTAACATTCATTCACATCATAAAGCACTAAGAATTCATAGATCTATCTACCATACATCAAGAACATAGTACTAAGAAAATAGATACATAAACATCATGAACAACATTGCACAAAGCACAATAACACATGATATACATGGTTCACCCCAGTGTGGGCCTATGTCCATCATCTCTTCTTCTTCTTTATTAGTCTCCTTCAATATTATTACAGACACGAAGCCACAGAGCTCACTTCACACTGGACAGGTGACCTATGCACAATGCACTAGATCCACCTTCCTCAAAATCAGGCCATGACACAAATATTTACATAGTATGCACACAAAGAACTTACAAAACACTTGCACTTAGCTCTGCAAGCCTTAACTCATTCGTGCACAAATCCAACTAGCCATGCACTAAGCCAATCAATGACTAGTAACTACTTCTTACATCACCTATCTACTTATTTATAAATTACAAAAAGGGGCCAAGCATGGGTAAACCCATGGGCCGACATCCCATACTCGTTACATAAACCCTAGAACCCAAAAAGCCCGCAAAAATGGGAGAGATCCCACGATCTCCTCTTCGCCCAGGCACTCAGTCTTCGACTAGCCTATTAAAGTCCCAAAAATGGTCAAACATGACCAATGTTTCCTCAAAACTTGGTCAAGGGCCAACAGGCCCCCAACACTCACCTATGACTCATCCCAAGTCACTCATTCCTGGACAATATTTCTTCAAAGGCTTCGAGCTATCTCAATGTGTTGCTTCGCCAGAGCCTCCTGGTCAAGGAACTCCTGAATTACTTGCTCAGTGACAGGAGTTGTTCCACTATTGCGACCACCTATTCCAACTGTGAACCTTGTCCCTCGATCTCTTAAAAATGTGTGCAGGCTTCATCCTGCACCGACTGGAGTCTCTGTGTCACCTCCATAACTCTGTGTTGGATGGCAGTGACCTGTTTTTGGACTACACGCTGCTCCTGCGACCTCTTCATCTTCTCCATTGCAGTAAGCAGCTTCATCTATGCTTTCACTGTAGACGTCTGTTGCTTCGCCTCCTAGAGTTGTGCCTCCAATTTTCTCAGCTCTGGGTCTTCTACAAGGAACTCATAGGTCTATGCACTTAGAGCACTTAGTTTCTTACATTCTGAATCCAACTCCCTAATTCTTTCTACTGCGATCCTGGCAGTTTTTTCCCTCTGATCCCTTACTTCTTGCCGAATGCTCGGCACTACTTGAAGTTCTAGCTCTGCTACTCTTGCTTGAAGTTGTTGAATGGACTTAGCGAGCTTCCCCACTTTTCTCTCAATTGTCTCTTCTTCCATCTGGGCCAAGCCTGGTACAGAGAAAAGTTCTCTAGTCACTGCCTCTCTAACCCCAATCTGCTCCATGAGCAGCTGATGTTTCTCCTTCTGGATTTTCTCTCTGTCCTCCTCGAACTTCACTCTAATGTCATCTTTCTCTTTCTCCGCAACCTGAAGTTTCTCTAAGGCCTCCTCCTTTTCTTGCTTCAAGGCCTTTGTGGCCTGCTCCTTTTCTTATTGGACTCAAAAAAGGTGAGCCTCTGTTGCATCTGCTATCCTTCACAACTGGGTGGGTTCATCCCCCAATTCTACACCTTCTGATGAAGACGATGCAGTAGACACTACGTGGCTTGAACATATAGCTTGTTGTATCCCCTTCAGCTTCACCTCAATTCTATCATACATTTTCGCCTGCTTTACTTCATGTCACTGCAAGATATCCTCTGAAGCATCTTCTATAGATGTGATGATGAGATCGACATCATCCACTGTGAGGACATTCTTCGACTGAGGCTTGTTGGTGCAAGCCTTCTTCCTTGCCAAAGGTTTCTCCAGGGAAACCTTCCTCTTATCTGATGCTTCTGTTGTGGTGAGAGGATCCTTTGGCAGTGTCACTTCTCCTTTTTCTTTCTTGTCTTCTTCCCCTTCCTCCTCTTGGTTTACTGCATCACCTCCTCCTCCTATAGGTGAGTTAGACGCAGTTTCCTCCGATGCATTGTCCTTCTCGTCACTGTCTGTGTCCTGCACTTTCTCCTTCTTCTTCTTTTTCTTAGTGCTTCTCTATCCATCATACTCAGTCCAGGCGACTAAAGTACTTCCGATGATATCGGGGTTGAAAAGTTATGCATCTTCATCCGGTGCAAGGAACTTGGCTGGCCATTCCTTGGTTATCTCCTCCATGTCTTCATCAGTCAATTTATTGTAAGACTGCAACTCCTCCTTACTTTTGTCCCTGCATGTAGTGATGTAGATGAATTGTCGGTCTACATGGAACTTCACTAGTGGTATGTATGTGTGCAAGGTGTTGAGGGTCATTCAGGGGAATGACTCAATGGAGCATGTCAGCTATAGGTAGTAAGCATGGAACACTGCATTTGATTGCCACTACTTTGTAATATCACTCATATACCACAAGGTGGTGAACCTCTCAGCCAATGGTACTGATGGCTCGACTTTTGGGAATGTCGCTCCCTCGGGAATCTCCCAAGTGACAAATGCAATGAGAATCAACAACCAACTGAAGTGAAATTCGTAGCCTTGGTCCTACGCTTCACGGTATTCCTTCTCCAACTCATTGACGAGGTAGCTTGCCCATTTCATCTGCTTCCCTTCGAGGTCAACTACGAACCCTGTGACCTACATAGGACAGTTCTTTCTGATGATCTTGCCATCTATCAGTTGACAAGATAGGCGCATTGCACCATCCTGGATGGAGGCTACCATGTAGCCTCGCTTCCCCTTCTCCACATCACCATACGCCTCCTTGATGCGTTGGACTAGGGAGTGGTCTGATGTCTTTCTTGGGTAGAATTGGTGAGGGTCCGATCCTTGCATGCTCAGTCCAGTGATCAGGTGGATCAACATCGGATCCACAATCACGCGCCTATCTAACCAGAGGTAACCTCCATGGTAGCATGACAGGAGGAGTTTATTTCACGCGTTAACCTCCTAATGTCTGCCAAAGTGGGGTATCTTCATGACGTTCATGATCTTAGATCTTGCAATCTCCTTAATCCATGACTAAGGAACTATCTTGGGCTTCTTCCCAGTCGTCTTTGTCAGGTACCTATGCGGTGCAAGCATCGCATAGTTCTTTCTATCTCCAAGGTTAAAATCATTTATATTAAGAGTTGGGATCAGTCCCAACTGTGGTCCGACTGCGAGTATCCCCTTCGGGAGGTACGCAGTGATCAACGTGTACTCAAATTCACATGCGACGTTGTCATGACTAACCACGCCAGCCAAAGGAAGGATGTAGTCGGGCAAGACCGACGTGATTTTCTTCGCATTCACTAGATTGTCGCGGTGCTTGCTTCTTTTCTCAGTCGCGGTTAGGGACATAGATCGACGTCCAGTCGAGGGGGATGCTTGCAATCCGCCAGTTGACGATGTCTGTATTCCTCCAAACATGAATTTCTCAGCCATGAGGTTGATCAAGATCTCTTCTACAGATTTCTCTATTGCACTAAGGTCGCCTGACATGCACACTCTTAATCAAATAATTTGGGCAGGCGAATGGAAACTCAAGGTAATCGAATCAATGGCGAGGTCTATACAGTACAGTGTGGTATGCAATCAATTATCTGTTAGCTCGAATATATCAGTTTGAAAAAGTGGCCTCGGTGCAATATTCGACAGATTAAATAAGCAACATCATAATAGATTCCTTCAATGGGTCGAAATGCCTTAATCAATGTGAAACCATCTGTTATGGCACGGTCTCAATAGTCCAATGGCGATATTTCTGGCAATAACTATGTTTCTAGCCATTCCAGAGCATCATTCTAATGGTTGAGATGCCTCCAACGGTCATATATCTTCATCTTGGCGAAGTGACATTCTGCGCTATTATGTTATTCCTGCGAGGTTCAAGTTCTGCAAGCCTGCCTTCTGCGAAGTCTTTTTTGGAACTTCCTCTAGTTTTTCCAACTTTTCTTTCTTCTTTTTGATCTTTATTTCTTGCTTCCCTGTGATCTGAGTCTCTAGGTCCTCTTTCCATTTTTATTCTTATCTTTTCCTAGTAAGGTGACTTCGCGTTGCTAAGGGTCTTTCAAAGGATTCGAGTGTAATACCTCTGTTATTATTATTTCCAGGGTGGGTTCTCTTCTCTCCTGCATGGACAAGTTCTTTAAACTTTCTTATGTCCTTTCAATCTCAACAGCTAATTCTCGGGTCCTCTGTTGCTTCTAATTATCCTCTTTTTGTGCTATTAGTCGCGTTATTTTCTTAGCGATGAAGTCCCTTAATTCTTGATTTTTCTGTTCTATAGCTTCCTCCTTTGCTTTCCTTCGGATCTGGTCTTTATCAATCCAGGCCTTTCCTAACAACAGTGAAAAATAAGTTTTGTTCTCAACAAACTTAATGACTTCAAATTCTTCTTCGGTCGATGCTCCATGAGCCATCATAGGTACATTAGTAACTCTTCCACATAGGGTTATCATCTTTCCTCTAAACAATCTTGTTCTTCCCAATGAAGGAATCATGTCAGGCTTTCCCAAAATTTC
Organism: Picea mariana; assembly: GCA_032191745.1. Taxonomy (NCBI): domain Eukaryota; kingdom Viridiplantae; phylum Streptophyta; class Pinopsida; order Pinales; family Pinaceae; genus Picea; species Picea mariana. The sequence goes on along the minus strand of JASDQU010245631.1, from coordinate 11,641 downwards.
CCAACTGCTTTATGACATAATATTCACATGTGTTTCCTCATCCAAAACACAGTCTATGTCGAAGTCTCCTATTCTTGTTTCTATGCACAACTTTTCCTTTAATATCTCTCGTAAACTGATGTCTCTGTGATCATTCAATGTTTCTTTCATATGTAATAATAAAGTCTCTGATTCTTTCTGATTCTCTAAGATATCCTTAGTCTCTTGACCTTCTTCATAATTTTCTTGTCTCATATTCATCTTTTTTACTTTAGCAATCATTCTTGGACAATCCAAAACCTCATGATCACCAGCTTTACAACAAAGACAAATAGGACCTATACTAGGGAATTCCTTAGCAAGATGTCCCAATCTTCTATAGTTATAACACATTGTCAATCCTCTTTTCCTTTTAAATGATCCCCAACATTTCTTGTACTGCAGACTGGGATCACGATGATGGACCTGTAAAAAAATCTTTCTAGGTTCCTGCATCCTCTTACTAGTCCAAAATTTCTTTCTATGCATAGGAATAACCTATCTTTCACTATCTCTATCAAATTTATTCAGATAAAATATTCCTTCTTCTAATTGTGCTCTAGTTTCAATACTAGGAAAAAAACTATCAAACATACCTACATTCATACTTCCGAAGAAAAAAATTTTACTTATATTACCTTTATCAGAGCACAAATCTTTAATATCTTACCTCTTTTCTTCAGATATGGTTCCTTTCTTAGCACAGAGCTTCTCAGCTCAAGTAGAATATTGCACAATACATCAACATATCTACACACAAAGCTTTCTCTTTTCTTTAGTTCCTAGTAATCACAGTTTCAGTTCCCGGCAAAAAAACCATTTGTTGGCACAGGGGCATACCTAGGGTTCAATGCTTGAACAACGCACCAACAAAAACCTAACTACCAGCCCTTTTGGCAACACCTATGAAGCAGATGAAGTCTCACCTAAGGTAGAGGCAAGGGGGGTTGTAGGACTCAGGTGACTACAACCTAGCTAGGACACATATATGTGATTACAACACTTAACAGAGCACTTAGCCAATAATATGCATTAAATTATGATCCTTATTCACATCTCTAATTAAACCCTAAATACAAAGCAACGCAGTAAAGAGTAGATCACGCACTTCCAATCTCTTAGCACATGGCATTAACTCAGATATAACATTCATTCACATCATAAATCACTAAGAATTCATAGATCTATCTACCATACATCAAGAAAAAATTACTAAGAAAATAGATACATAAACATCATGAACAACATTGCACAAATCACAATAACACGGGATATACGTGGTTCACCCCAGTGTGGGGCTACATCCACCAACTCTTCTTCTTCTTTATTAGTCTCCTTCAATCTTCTTACAGGCAGCAAGCCATAGAGCTCACTCCGCATTGGACAAGTGACCTATGCACAACGCACTAGATCCACCTTCCTCAAAATCAAGCCATGACACAAAGCTTTACACAGTCTGTGCACAAAGCACTTACAAAACGCTTGCACTTATCTCTACAAGCCTTAACTCATCCATGCACATCCAACTAGCCATGCACTAAGTCGATCAATGACTAGTAACTACTTCTTACATCACCTAGCTACTTATTTATACATTAAAAAAAGGGGCCTAAGCATGGGTAAACACATGGGTCGACATCCCATACCCGTTACATAAACCCTAGAACCCAAAAATCCCGCAAAAATGGGCGATATCCCGCGATCTCCGCTTCGCCTGGGCACTTCATCTTCGACCAGCTTGTTGAAGTCCCAAAAATGGTCAAACACGACTAATGTTTCCTCAAAACTTGGTTGAGGGCCAACAGTTTTCAATGAAGAAGAGGTAAGATCCAACAAAGTAATGGCACAAATCAAAGATCAAATCGTAGAATATCTCAACTCTAGTCACATAAAGATAAATTCCCCGTAGATTCTGGATACACAAGAACAACGATGGCTAGACAAAGTTCACCTGAATGATCAAATTCAATATGTTTCTCGATCAAGATCAATTTGGCAACTTCATATTCCACCCATTGAATTTCAGAAGTGGGTCACTTCTCAATAGTCACGCATCTTATGTTTCGATGGTGCTTCCAAAGGGAACCCTAGGTTGGTAGGTGCGAGAGGGTTTGTTCTTGACCCTAGTGAGGGAATTGAGATAAGATTCACTTGGAGTTTAATGTGCACCAAAAAAGATCAAGCAGAATAATATGCTCTCCTTAAAAGAGTTCAATTAGCCAGAGAGGTCCAGATTAAACAAATCATCATAATTAGTGACTCTTTGAACACCATACGAAGTATGATTAAAGTAAGTCTCCCAAAGGACTCACATCTCTGCAACATAATACAAAAAAATAAGACATGTTTTAGTTGATATCCCTCAAGTTTCCTTCTATCACATTTTGAGGGAGAATAATTGGTTGGTTCACTCTCACACCAACCTAGCCACTAGAATCCCAAAAAGGACTATTAATATTAATGGGAGATTATTTCATCATCCAATACCATAATTAATGCAAAATCATTCAAATACAATGCATTTCACCCAAGTGTCACACCCACAAAGGAAACAAGTTTTCAAAGCAGCGGGGGCCTCCTTCGTCACACATAACATATTAGCAAAGTTATATCCTCATAAATCCATAGTACATACAACACATGAGCAAGGTGGTATTTCTCAATCAAAGTACATTTAAGTTATGTCACTATATTCTATGTTAGTGCGGGTATCAACAAATGTGATGAATGCAGGTTCTTCTTCAGTTTTCGGACATTTAATTCACCTGAACACCATCATGAGAATGCATAGATTATCTAGAATGTGCAAGAATTATTCATGTTTGTGTAGGCACAGATTTAAATCCCATGGGAATCAAAGTGCCAACATCCAATCTATATGTGTAGGTGTGGGTGTGGTCTCAATCTGGCTCGATGAGAAAGGTGGTAATTCACATCTGATTCAGGTGTATAAAGGAAGGCATTGTTTCCCCCCTTAGAAATTAGGCAGATAATACTGAAGACGGAGGATTGGAGCAGAATAACCTAGAAATTTTTGTAAAGAAAGGTGTAAAGAAACATAATTAGGAGTGTTCCAATAATTGAAGCAGGATCTCTAGATGATCGTTGGGCTGGTCTTTCTCCTAGTTGGAAGTCGAGTAGCAGGAGAAAGCACAGTGGTGATATTTTTAACTTCTGGGCATCTGAATTCCTTCGTGCATTTGGGTTAGTGAGGTGCCCAACCTGTCTTCTTCAATGTGCATTGTTCTCTTGTAAGGGAAATCATGGCCCTGTAGTTTTTTTATTAGTAGATCCATCTTCCCCAATCATCCTTCTCCGAACACAATGCCTCATAATAGAAGATAGTGGTAGGCTCCAGAGGACCCCCTCAACACTCTGGGGTAATAACTCCAACAACTTCAAATTGCTCACCAAAATTTGTCCCCTCATGTCTCGTATATCCTAGACATTCTCATTCAACATAGGAAAACTATGTGTCAACAACATGATGTGGTTGATGTTATATGAACACAGGTGGAAAGTTTGAAGATGCAAGTGACACCAGCTCCACAAGAACTTGTTGAGTCTCCTTCCAACAATGGTTCCTCTCAAACATTCGAATAACCTCCTCTTGATATGAACATGCCCACACAAGACGAAAAATGTAGAACAAGATCCTCCAACCAATCTCTCGCTGGGTATCTAATGTTTTTGAAGTGCATATGCATTATGGGCATCTTCTACATAATATCCACTTGAAAATTTTGTAATGTAATGAATTATGGTGAAGAAAAAATTAAAAACCGACTAGATAAGTCATCAGTAGAACTGCTTTTGATTTCTGGCCTTGCCATTGGGATTTTTTGGACTCTTTTGTACCCCTCTGTGTGATTTGGCTGCATCTTTTTTATTAATAAAATATCCATCGGTTTTTGTAAAAAAAAAATGTTAATCATTAGCATGCTCATAATACATTTTATAAATCAAACAAAAAAAACCACAACATTATATGAAAAACATAATATACATGACTGATACACATATCAATATACATGTCAAACATACATCTCAACAAAATCTGCAATAAACATGTCATATATACATCTCAAGTCAAATATAAAACAATCAATATACATGTCAATCGGTACCACTACTAGCTAGGTCCACCACCAAATCCAGATGCATCAGTTTCTCTGCTACCAGAGGTAGAGGGTCTATCAATACCTATGTAAAAACAAAATGTCGACAAAAGTACATTATCAAATGTCTCTCTATTAATATTAACCTATGCAACAATACATAATGTGGACATAGTGTCCAAAGCATCAAAATATTTTGACACATGTGGAGGAGGAGGAGGAGTATATGTGGATGATGACACATGTGGAGGAGAAGGATAAGTATTAGTGGATGGTGATACAAGTGAAGGAGGAGGAGGAGGATCAATGGATGGTTGATCCAAAATGGATCCAAGAAGGCCTAAAAATCAAAGTTCTTGGAATTTGAGGAAACCACTACCATTTTGTCGGACTCGTCGCGCTGATTCCAGACATATAATTTTTTATGAAAATGGACACCATATGAGAAATTTATCGCATTCTGATCGATTTCCCAAACAAGCAAAAAGTCAACAGGCCGTACTAATGACGTCAGGACTATGACAGGTGACATCATGATGATGTCAGTAGGACATGTGGAAGCATGAGGAGGTGAAACATGTCACTCAGTTTTGTCATTTTTAGGCTGAGTTGGACCAGTACAAAAATGACACATGGCACTGTATGAAATTGACACGTGGCAGTCCGTACGTGACATGGTCCAATGACAGGATGACACATGGAAGTCAAGATGATAGGTGGTTGTATGGATGTTGATGTGCTAGGTGACTTGGTAGTATGGACACTAATGTGGCATGACAAGTGGTTGTATGGTATTGACATGGCAGCTGACCATGCATGTTGACTGTGTGTTCACTGTAATGTACGAGCCAATCATAGGGTGACACGTGGCCCAATCAGAGGGTGCCACATGGCACCCCAAATTTTTCCAATGTTGTCTAGGCCAAAATTTTTGTTTGATACTCCACCGGTTTCAAACTCCAAACCTTCGTTCAAGCCAAATATTTCATAACTAACACCCGACCATCTAGGCTCTATTGTGACTTGGTATGCCAAGTGGCAGAATTTTATTTAAAATTGTAGTTGGCAGTTTTTTTGGGCTAAGCCCTAGTTAGAGGGAGTTAGGGAGAGGCCACTTGGCACCCCACATTACTGTGGGCTAAGGACCATGGGCTAAGCACCATGGATTGGGGTGCATGGGAGTTAAGGCCATGGCCACATGAACCATGTGCACATGACCAGGACCGGAGGATAAGGGGCCAACGTGCCATCAATCAACCCAGGTCCATATGGTAGTGCTCCATATGACCAGGAGCCCGGAGAAAGGGGGTTGTGCCCAACATTTTTCCAAAATTGGGTTTTCAAACTATATATTATGATTTTTTGGTTTTTTTATGTTGATATTGGGAGATTTTGTCCATTTTTGGGGGATTTGGAGCCCAATTTGAGGCCAGATATTGGGAGGAAGTTGGGATAGGATCACCAACTCAAATCCTATATAAATCAGATATTTTTGATAGACCAGGAGGTTCATATTGGCAGAATGATGATGAGTTTGTGAAGCTTAAATCCATTTTTATGTAGAGAAGCCATTGAGGAAGCGAACTTTGGAGGCGAATTTCAGGAGCTATGTTCAACCTTTTTCAATGCTGACTATTGTGTTGGATTCTTGAGGTCGAGCAGAACACAACCAGACTAGTTTTTAATCCTTTTGAAAAATTTCTAATTTACTTTTGAAGCATTTAAGAGAAATAATAAATCCTCCCCCACTAAGACAAAGGCTTGAAGACGTAGGCAATCTTATCAAACTCCGTTAACAACCTTGTTGTTATGGTTTGTTGTTCTTTGTTCTTGTATTTTGCTCTGCATTTCTTTATGATGACTAGTATAATCTCTCATTGATTTCTTCTTATTTACTTAATTCCTAATTGGTAATTGAACACATGCTTAAAACTTAACCAAGTCTTTAAAGATCATTTTCAGATCAAGTGGTATCAGAGCAAGTTGACAATTGGTTGTTTGAGTTTGCATGATTACCAGGGAAAATTTGAGTCGTGGTGAAGGTGAGCTTGTAGAAAGGGATCCTTAGATTGGATCAAGAAACATGACTTCTCAAAGTGAGGAGATGGCATCGGAAGAAGGAATATCTTAGAATGAGATAGAGTTGCAAAAGACTTTATTCACCATGTCTAAGATGGTAAAGGTCTTATATGAGGATTATTTGGAATGGAAGAGGCATTTCCAAGGGGAATCATCAAAACAAGACAAAAGTGAAGAAGGAGAGGATCCCCCTAAACCTCCTCATTCACCTACTTCTTCTCCATCATCTTCTTCTTCTTCAAGTACAAGTTCAAAATCCACCACAAGAAAACATTCCCATAAACATAAACATGATATGCCTTTTCTTAATCTTGATGTGAAATTTGAATTGCCCATGTATGATGGTGAAGTCAATGTTGAGAGAATTGATAATTGGGTCAGACATATGGAATTTTATTGCAGTGTGCAACAAATCAAATATGAGGAAACCCAAATCAAGTTGGAATCGCTTCGTCTTGCAGGCACAACACTCATCTAGTGGTAGAGTAAGTTGCAAAATGGCATGCAAGAAGTTGGTAATGTATTTCCATCATGGAAAGATTTTGTTTTTGCACTTAGAAAGAAATTTTATCCTTTGGGTTATAAAGAGAATGATTTAATTGAATGGAAAAGTCTTAAACTAAGAAAAGGAAAAACAATGCAAGAATACACAGATGAATTTTGTAAGATGGCATTAATGTTAAATATTCCATTACATACCCAAGAAAATCTTATGAAGTATATAGGAGGTTTTCCTGCACATATTTGTAACACTGTATTTATTTTTGGACCTACTAATCTTGATGAGGTTTATGTTCAAGAAACATACATTGAAGTAGGGAAAATAGCAGTTGGTGTATCAGGGGAATCTTCTTCAAGGAAAGAGGACAAAAGAAAGGGGAGAAAGAAAATTCAACAACAAGAAAGGAAGAGAATCTCTCTTGCAAGCATGCAAGAAAGAAGGACATGATCATGGCCATTTCTGGAAATTGCACCCAGAGAAGAGACCAAAGTGGTTCAAAGAAAGGAAAGGGAGGCAAACAGTTGCAACAACAATACGGCCAACAGACTTGGGATATGATTCAGGTGATGAGACTAAAATCACAACAATTGGTTTGATAGGTAAAATTGGTGATGGATATGATTCTAGAAGTAAGTTGTATCACATAAGGGTGATAATGAAACATAATAATATCGATACATTGATAGATAGTGAATCTCAATATAACTTGATTTCAAAGGAAGTGGTTAAACAAATGGGATTGACAACTAAGCTACATCATAAAACTTACTCACTTAAATGCATAAGAAACAATCATAAATTGCACATAAAAAAACAATGCACTTTAAAGTTTGCAATTTCATCAAGTTTGTGGATGAGGTAACATGTGATGTGGTGCCACTCAATGAATGTGGAATGGTCTTAGGAATCCCTTGTTGATTAAGGTTGGTTGTCATTCATGTCAACCCTTGAAGAAAACCTCGTAGTACAAAGGTTGGGTAATGGACCCAAGATTGTTTGATGTAAAGATGACTCATTATTGTCTTGTCATGGTTGATAATAAGTAGAAATGGATGAACTTCAAAGTGATCCCCTTATGGTGAAATCCCTCACGGGAAGACGCTTTGAGGATTGAGTTATCCTAGAAGTATGGTTAGAGAACCCATGCTTATTTGTGGAATAATGAGATGAACGTCAGTGATTTTGTCATTGAAACTATCCTAGATGGATATTTATTTTCATTCCATTTCCAGTGGTATGTGAAACCTCACATAACTTCTCACGGTTAGAGAGTTATGGCCATGAGAAGTTGGAGAACCCAGGTTTGGGTAATGGACCCAAGTTTGTTTGATAGATAACGGTATGAGTCTTGATATATTTTCAGGTAATACTATTCTATATGGATAGTATATGTCATTCCATTTTTGGTGGTAGGTGGAATGTCACATAACTCCTCACGGTTTGAGAGTTATGTCCTTACGAAGTTGGAGGACCCTCATATGTCATCTAGAAGCCCCAAAAGGTCAAATTAGTCAAAGTGGTATAAGAGATTTTTAAAGGTAAATAATAAAGTGAAGTGATGATTGTACTATAATTCAAATTGAATACAAAATAAATTAATTCAATAATAAATTTAATGGATAAATTAGAAGTGGGTTAACCCTAAAATAAGGAAAGTGGGCAAAGTGACCTAGAAGATGTTTTTAAGGAAGCTACTTGGAGAGTATAAATAAGAGGAAAGGATCTCTCATTTAGGACACACTTGATAATATCGAATACCTATAGGTGTAAGAGGTAACCAAATGATATATAAGCCTAATTTACAAGGAAAGTGAAGAAAAGAAGGTCAGAATTCAAGGAAGGATAAATTCTTTTGATGATGCTTTCTAAGGTATGTTTTTTTTTCAGGTCATCTCACCATTTTCGCAATAATTTTTTTCTAGAATGATTCAGATATTGAAATTGCTATGCCATTGAGGCAACATAACCAAGTATCTGTGGTAAAAAATTCATCTTGTTTTTCATTTTATTTTTGGAGTTACACTCCGTGGAAAATAGGGTTTGTGGCTAGTTGAAACTAATCAAAAACATGTGTTTCGGGTAAAAACGTCATAACTTCTTCATAACAGATCCAAATTAAGTAATAAAAAATGTGTTGGTTAAATTATATTATTTATTATGTTGTGTAATAGTTTCAGATCAATTCAACAAATATTCCATGTGGGGCACGCTCTACAAGGTCACTCTCTAGAATAAGCCAGAATTCAGCAAGGTGTGCCATTTTTGACATAACTCCTTTTTTGAGAGGTTCCAAGTAGTGACACCTGGAATAATTGAATAAAACACACTGAAGAACATTGTATATCAGTTTTATATCTTTATTCATTACAGGTACAAAGTTATGATTATTTCAAGTTAGGGTTGATGACTAATACAAAACTAGTTTTGTGAGACTAAAGAAACGTTTGATGAAAATGCTAGTCTCTTGTTGTTAAAGTTAAGGAAGGTTTGAAGGTATGTGATAATATACACTAGGTTTATTATAGAGTTACAAATAATATTTGTATCATGAAATTGATGAGGACTTTTGGTTGAGGTACAAGTTGGGTACATGGTTGAGACAAGTAGTTGATGAGTTGGCACATACATGAGGTGTATAGTTGATGATGTTGGTACATATTGATGAGTCATCATTGATGAGTAATTGACACATGATTGGTACATACTTGGTACATGGTTGGTTGCACTTGTTTATGGTACAGGTTGATTATAGATTGTTTGGTACAGGTTGGTGCATGGTTGATGCACTTATTTATGGTACATGTTGATTACAAGTTGAGGTACAAGTTGATGCATGGTTGATGCATGGTTTAGGTTTATTGGTACATATTTATAGTGGTATATCTCATAGTGATAGTGTGATAGTGGTTCCATAATTCTACTTCTACTTCAGGGTGGTTGGACGGGGCAAGGACAGGTGGTTGTAGCCACCTTCCAGTTGTAGCCGGAGAACACCGGGGGTTGTAGCCTCCTTCTGGTTGTAGCCAGAGAATCGGGGAGTTGGATCTTCCCTCAGGTTGTAGCCTGATAAAGTAGGGGGTTGGAGCCTCCTTCCAATTGCAGCTGGAAAACAAAGGAAGTTGGTGCTTCCAATGAATGTAATTATTCAAGACATATAAGATAAAGCATTCTATGGTTTTCTCCCGATTTGGGTTTCCACATAAAACACTGGTGTATTGTGTATGTGTGTGATTGTTCATTTATTATTGATCATTATTGGATAATAATTCTAACATTGATATAACACTTGGATTATTTTGAGAAAAAGGATTATAATTACACTATTATCGATTCACTCCCCCCCGCTCAGTAATCCAACAATTGGTATCAAAGAAGGTTCCTTCAGAAATTAGTTTAACCACTAAAAGGTAGATAATGGAGAGTACCAACTCATATAAAAATGGCATACCACACTTTTGTGGACAGAAGTATGATTTTTGGAGCATAAGAATGAAGACATATATACAAGCAAAGGGGTTTGAAATTTGGCAATCAATTGTAGATGGATACACAGTACCAACAGTTCCACCAACAAATGACAAATCAGTGAAACTTGGTCAGAATAATTCCAAAGCTACAAATTCACTTTTGAATGGTCTCAGTGAAACAGTATTCACCAAAGTTTCACATTGTAAATCCTCCAAAGAGATTTGGGACAAGCTTCAAAATATTTATGAAGGAGATACAAAAGTCAAAGCAAAAAAACTTCAAACTTACAGAGGTTAGTTTGAACAACTAAAAATGAAGGAAGATGAGAATATTGCAACCTACTTCTTAAGAGTTGATGAAACAATGAATGCAATCATAGGATTTGGAGAAGAAATCAAAGAATATGTAATTGTTGAAAAGGTACTAAGATCTCTTCCTATGAGATTCAACCCTCAAATATCAGCGCTAGAAGAAATATCAGATCTAAACTCAATAAGCATTGACGAACTGGATGGAATCTTCATAGCATATGAAATGAGAACTGAACAGGAAAATCCAGATGTAAAAGAAGCAGCCTTCAAAGATTCCAAAAGATCAAAGAAAAAGAAAAAGGAACAAGAAGAATATAACAGCAACAACGATGTCTCGGAAGATGATGAAGAAGTGGCCAACTTCATCAAAAGACTGAACAAGAGAACCAATGGTAGATATAGAGGTAATCTTCCTTTAATTTGTTTTAATTGTGATGGTATTGGTCATTTTGCTAGCAAATTTCCTCATAATAAAAAGAGAAATGATGAAGGTTACTCAAAATACAAACACACATATAAAGGCAAAAGAACTACAAAGAAATATTTCAAGAAAATCTTATGCATCAAAGCAGACATCTCATCATCAGATGAATATGAAATCAGTGACAGTGAGACAGGAAGAGTTCTATTCATGGTAGTAAAAGATTCTGACAAAGAAGACTCCGAATAAGAATATGAAGAAGTCAAAGAAGGATATGAAGAAGTCAAAGACGAAATTGAAGAGGCAGAAGCTGACTATCGAGAAGAATTAATGTGTGCCATAGAAGTTATCAGAAGAGAAAAGAAGAAAAACAAGAAACTACAAGCAGAACTAGACAAGAAAAAGGACACTCAAGAACTAGAACAAATGATCACAAGATTGAAGGTTCAAATAGAAGAAGATAAAAGAATTGAAGAAGCACTCAAAGAACAACTAGAAGAAAAGGACAAGATCATTAGAAACTTGGAAGCAAAGATTGTCACACTAAGAAAGGATATTCAAAATAAAAATATGCAGAATAGCTCAAAAGTTCTGGATGACATTATCAGCAGTAAAAAATCTCATCTTGACAAGTCTGGACTTGGATACAATTAGACAAAAAAGGGATCAAGCTCCAAAACAACAGAGAAAGAAACAAATCCAAAAATCTATGCAGAAACAATCA
>JASDQU010245628.1:13009-23012 GCA_032191745.1 Picea mariana | reverse complement strand
CCTGAGGGAATCTCCAACTCCCCAATTCTCTGGCTACAACCAGAAGGAGGCTACAACCCCCAGTGTTCTCCAGCTACAACTGGAAGGTGGCTACAACCACCTGTCCTTGCCTCATCCTGTCACCCCGAAGAAGAAGTAGAATGATGGAACCACTGTCACACTATCACTGTCAGATATACCGTTGTAAACCTGTACCAATAAATCTAAACCATGCATCAACCTGTACCTCAACCTGTAATCAACTTGTACCATAAACAAGTGCATCAACCATGCACCAACCTATAATCAACCTATACCTCAACCTATAATCAACCTGTACCATAAACAAGTGCATCAACCATGCACCAACCTGTAATCAACCTATACAATAAAAAGTGCATCCAACCATGTACCAAATATGTACCAATCATATGTTAACTACTCATAAACTATGAATCATCAATATGTACCAACATCATCAACTATACACCTCATGTATGTTTGCCAACTCATCAACTACTTGTCTCAACCATGTACTCAACATGTACCACAACCAAAATCCCTCATCAATTTCATCATCCAAATCTGATTTGTAGCTCTGTAATAGACCTAGTGTATATGATCGCATTCCTGCAAACCTTCCTTAACTTTAAAAACAAGAGACTAGCATTTTCATCAAACTTTTCTTTAGTCTCACATGTCTAGTTTTGGATTAGTCAACAACCATAACTTGAAGTAATCATAACTTTGAACCTGTAATGTATAAAGATATGAAACTGATATGAAATTTTATTTGGTGTGTTTTATGCAATTCCTCCAACTGTCACTACTTGGAACCTCTCAGAAAAGGAGTTATAGAAAAAATGACATACCTTGCTGAATTCTGTCTTATTCTAGAGAGCGACCTTGTAGAGAATTCCCCACACAACATATTTGATGAAATGATATGAAACTATTACATAGAATACTAAATATTGTACCCTAATAAACACATTTGGTCTCACTGAATTTGGATTTTTTATGAAGAAGTTATGATGTTTTTACCCGAAACATCTAATTTTGACTAGTTTCAAGACTGACCACAAACCTTATTTTCCACGGAGTGTAACTCCCAAAATACAACGACCCACAAGCTAAATGTTTTACCATAGATACTTGGATATGTTTTCTCACTTTCATAGCAATTTCATGGTCTGAATCAATATAGAAAAAAATTTATAGCGAAAATGGTGAGATGACCTGTAAATAACATACCTTAGAAAGCACCATCAAAAGAATTTATCCTTCCTTGTATTTCGGCCTTCTTTTCTTCACCTTCACTAAGAATTCCAGATTAGATATCCTTTGTTACATCAGACACATATATATATTCAATATTCTCAAGTTTGATTCAAATGAGAGAGCCTTTCCTTTTATTTATACTCTCCAAGTAGCTTCTTAAAAAACATCTTCTAGGTCACTTGACCCACTTTCGTTATTTTAGGGTTGGGTCCACTTCTAATTTCTCCATTAAATTTATTATTGAGATAATTTATTTTTTATTCACTTTGAATTATAATACACTCATCACTTCACTTTATTATTTACCTTTTAAAATTTCTTAAACCACTTTGACTACTTTGACCTTTTGGGGCTTCTAGATGACATATGAGGGTTCTCCAACTTCGTAAGGCCATAACTCTCAAACCGTGAGGAGTTATGTGAAGTTCTACATACCACCAGAAATGGCATGACATGTACTATCCATATAGAATATTATTATCTAAAAATATATCATAACTTATACCATTACCCATCAAACAAACTTGGGTCCATTACCCAAACCTGGGGTCTCCAACTTCTCATGGCCATAACTCTCTAATTGTGAGGAATTATGTGACGTTCCACATACCACCAGAAATGAAATGACAACAACTATCCATATAGGATATTTTCTCTAACAAAATCAGTTTCCTTCATCTCATTATTCCACAATTAAGCATGGGTTCTCTTACTCCACAAAGCCTCTTCCCGTGAGGGCTTTCACCATAAGGGAACCACTTTGGAGTTCATCCATATTTATTTCTTATAAACCATGAAAAAACAATAATTAGTCATATTTACATCAAACAATATTGGGTCCATTACCCAAGCCTTTGTGCTACGGGGCTTTCTTCAAGGGTTGACATCAATGACAACCAACCTTAATCAACAAAGTCAACTAGAAGGAATGTTCAATACTAAATTTTCAGGAATAAAATATTAATCAAGAGATTCAAAGGAGTTAATGAAACCTCTAATTCAATAGAAAACATATTAATATTTAATGTAACATAACTTTGAAACCAAGCGAGACAATACTAATAATAAATAAAACGATAATAAAGATGAGAAGTTTAAAGGAAAAAGAGGGGATAGGGAGGAAAAGAAATAAAACTATAATTGAAAAAAGGATAATTAGGTAAGAAAAAGAGAAGTGAGAGAGGATAGGGATGTAGGACAATAAACATATTTAATATGATATAGATAACGTTATTGAGAAAGATGATGGATTATGGGTTTCAAGGATTGACTTAGTTTATGTCCCTCTTCTTGATTAAAATTGTTGGGGTGTTTTTCAATTTCTAGTGCTTCCAGAATGATACGTGACATTTGAAAGTGCAAAGATGAAAAAAATTTAGTCTAGTTAAATAGTATCCTTACACTTACCTATAGAGATGTTTTATCCATCACCTCAGGAATTCCTTGTTCTATTTTACCTTGGTAGGTTTCTGTTTCCATGCTAAATTGCCATCACTTCCTTCTTTAAAACCATGCTTTGTAGCCATTATAATTTATTTTTATTTCTCTATATTCAATATTGAGAAACTTGTATTACCTTCTTATGCATGTTGATACCCTTCTTTACCTGTTGGTTTGTTATATTCTTCTTTTTCTTGTCATTATGACTTGGTTGCACACAATAACCAGTTGCAGTTTTCATGACTCTTAGAGCTCTTCTCTACATGATTATATCCTCCATGCTCTTTCTAATTATTCTCTTGTAGCATCCAAATCTAATAACCAAGAATTCCTATGACTCATTTTACTTGTCAATGTTCTTTGAATAATATAATATTCAATTACCATAGTGTTGACGGGCGTAGGTGACACACCGTCAACTGGAAGAATATATCTAGACCGGGGTTGTCTAATTAACCGAAGCTATTTGGTGTAGCCTATTCTGACAGGTTTAATGGCTTCATTAGCCAACTAGGGTCATAAAACAAATAAAAGAAATAAACTACTCTAAAGATAAAACTATAATACTATATACTTTAATCTAATTATTTACAAGTGTTTCCAGAAATATAAACATGTGATTATAAACAGAGTATTTACAAATTGCATTTTTTTGGTGAATGCCTTGCAAAATCAATGTTTGGTAATTGTTTTCAAAAGTAGATAAAGAAAGAACATATTTTTATATTTTTTGTTTTATAATCTAAGATCTAAGAACTAAAAAAAAAATACTAATAAAACATGATTTGAAACAAGGATAGAGTAATGGTCACAACCAATTTAAACTATCTTGTTTCGCTAATAAACTAATAACATAAATTATATGTGAATAAAACTAACCTGAGAATAGTTTCATATTGTGTCTATGTCTCTGTGTGATCCAAACCTCAATCTATCCTGTCTGTGAGAGAAATCTGTGACAGACTTGTACTAACATCCATTGAATAAACTCAAGGTGTTTATTGACAACTAGGATATAAGAAGAGAGTACTAAACATGCGGATACAGTGCTCTTATAATGATGAATGATTACAATAAAAGAAATTTTAATGTGAATCATTCATTTGATACATCAATTGAACATCAAGCGTAAACCATGATATTAAAATTGAAATAACAATCAGATACAATATATATGAAACAACAAATTATAGACAAAATTTTAAAGCACTGAATAAGATGGAACATTATAAGTCATCGAGGCTAAAGCTATGAAACATATTAATATTCCAAAATATAAGAGACAAAACATAAATGAAACAACGTCACATTGGTCTAAAGCCGAAATGCAAACAATTTTTCCATTCAGTTCTGAAGATTACATGTCCATAATGTGTTCCAAGAAAAGATGTCTTTCACTGACAAAGTGAATAGTATTTAGAGTATCATGAGATCCACATACTCATATCTCACAGGATAGAGGTGGATCTCCAAAAATCAAGCACTAATACAAAAATAGTGGGTTGAAAAACCACTTATAACAGAGTTGGTTTATTAAAACAAGTTTTTTATAAAACATCTAGAAAAAGAAAACTACTAATCACTTAGGCATATAATTGAAAATCTTTCCTCCTGATAATTAGCAACAGAATCTCTCATTCCCTGAAATAACAAAACCAATTTGATAAATTAGAAAAATAATTACTAATAAATAATTTTTTATTTAAAAGAGACTTGGCTATAGAATCGAATATTCTACAGCCAGTCTTAATTTTAGTAATACAATAAAATTTTAAGTAGACTTATTTTTGAAATAGATAACAGGAATAAAATAAGAGGAAAATAAAATTGTTTTACCATTTAAAAATTGACTAAAGAAGGACCAACCCATTCAGAATTTATTATTTCCTTGACATTAGTCGCATTTTTAACGACTATGTTTCCAAATATTTTGGTACGTTTGGTCTCCCTATCTGCATGCTCTTTGAGATCGAGTATTTCTTTCTTTAGCAGGCCATTCTGAGTAGTGAGGGTTTGAATTCTTTCCTATAGGAGAGGGATGTCGATATAATACTGTTCAATCCATTTGAAACAACCATCACAGTGAACAAGGGAGGTGGTAGGTCGATGAAGGACACAATCGGCCATGGGTGTATTAGTTTTATCTGTTGTTTTCCTTAGATTATGACTAATACCAGAGAACCCTTCTTTGCCTTTAAGGCATAGTGGAAAATTTGACACAAAATCATATGGTTTAGTAGGACCGGTATTTCCTTCCTGGAACCCTGCAATTCTGGATCCTCCCGGACTAGAAAGTATTATATTTCAGGATCTGAACCCTCATCGATATTGATGAGATCAATCGATATAAGATGAGTATCATTTTGGTTCCTTAGTTTCATTGAAAGTAGGCGACTTTCCTTCTTGTTCTTGAACCCTAAGTCTGTGCAATGTTGTTTTGGTCCTTTGCGAGGTTTCTCGACATATGACTTAATAACGTTCAGCCCATCATCAATCTCAAGTACAAGAGGGTCAATTACATTCAATTCAATAGTCTCTTTCTCAGGAAATCCTACAGGTGAATACTTACTGGACATCCCTACGTGTAGAGGGTTTCTGTTGGCAAATTTTGGTCCATTGATTGAAATACTGAACTGCTTTTCAATCTGTGTCTTGTGTAAGTTAGGGTTTGTTGTAGGAACAGTCTGGGAAAAACCATTCCTTATCAAAAAATTCTCCCAACAGTCCCCTACGGTTGACAAGTGATGCATAAAAAATATCTTAACCAATCTATGATGGAACATGCTTGAATCAACACCTTGTCGTTTATATCTTTTGGACATTTTATAGAGACCTATCAACAAATAAAATGGCATATCTAAATCGAAACCATTGAAATGCATGAGTAAACAGATATGGTAGAGGAAGACCAATCCGTATCGACCCTCACATGTCACAAATTGTTTGAGAATTAACAATAAACCATGCCACCTAGGTTTCACTAGGGAGATAGCGATACCTTTTTCACAATAGTTGATCTTTCAGGATGTCATAAATAGACCCCACGAGACTCCTTCAACTCGGGCATTTTTGAACCACCTTTGACCCTTTTCTGGAAGCCCTATCACTTTTCTAACGAACTCCTTGGTCAATTCTAACTATGTGTCCCCAATTTTAGCTCTACAACCATCGAAGGTTTGTGCGAAATCCTTAGCCACTTGAAGATTATAACCTTCAAATTTATTAAGGAAAACATCCCAGCCTTGGCATTTTAGATCCTGAATCGCATCGTCGTGAGAAAGTAAAGCCTAACATCCATTCAGATCCAAGCGAATGAGAAGAGCCATGACAAATGTAACCAGAATGAAACAGGGGTTACTCTGGATAGTTTTAGGTTCAAATTGTGTTAGCAGCAGAAAAAATTCTGAATGGAGAGTGGAGACATAAAAATAAAATAGCCTGTGTGTTATCATAACTCTAATAGTGGGAGTAAAAACCATGGGTTTGATTGTAATCCTTACCATCCCTTGTGATGAGAGCCAAATGTACAGAGTACTGAAACCCTATGCATGTAATGAAAGGCTCATTAATATGTTAAGCCAGCAAGGTGAGGTGAGGACGCGAGTACAACAGGTGTGTATTCATTTGTATGACTCTTGGTACGACCATTGAATTCGCGACATGACTATCAAAAATATCAAAGGCTCTTTCACAAATCGAAAACTATCAAACCATTGAAAGAACAATCGTATTAACACAAAAACAAATGGGTCTAACAACCATTTAAAAGGATTTAAATTTTAATTACATATGAATGGTTTGTAGAAAGATATTTATAAGGCACAAAATTATTAAGTGAAGCCAATTTTATGTTTAATTCATTCTTTCAGTCATGAATTAAAAATAAAACAATCGAAAATGAAAACAGTAAAAATTAATAAGGTAGGCTTCAATTCAACAATCATTTCCAAACTCAGAAGGATGCCTACAGATTTGAGGTGATGGCAGCTAAAGAAAAGTGTAATCTCTTTTGATTGTATCAAATATCAATATATCATATTTGGTTGCCAACAATGGAGACGTACTGGGCAAAGCAATTATCTCTGCATCACCAGAAAATTCATATTAGGATGAATAAAAAAGAATGAAAATTTAAGAAACATTTGATAGCAAGTCAAGCATTTTGATAAAAAATCAGAAAATAAAATAATCTAGCGTCAGATGTGTTTCTATCAAAAAATGCAATCTAGTATCAAGTTTTGATTATGAGCGAAATGATGTTTAGGCAACCGACTCTGATATTGTTGATAGGGCCAGTGCTGCTAGCAAACGTCCATAGCCTTGGAAGGGATGTCATTTAACCCACTCTAACACCTATATCATGTCCAAGCGTCATCCATACATGGTAAAGAACATCTTTACTTTTGATTAATGCCAAAAAGACATACTTGATAATTTTCTTAAAACCGATATTGCTTCGCTACCAACAGACCTATTCAGTACCCCAACGAAGTTTCCTTGGCATCATGCATGCATTTACCCACTGCCAACAGACCTGGTCAATGTCTCGGCAGGTTTACAGACACTTCCCCACACCTTGCAGTGCTTTCAACTCTCTAGGATTTGTTTACAAATTTAAAAAAACTTTATGAGATTCAAGAGAGTGGGGTGTTGCTAAAAGTCTCATATTTGAAAACAAAACTTGATATTTTCCAACTTATTTTCTCGTTTGATGACCTTCATCATGATCTGAACACTTAGATTTTTGTTAAGAAACCATCTCGAGGACAGGAAGGTATAATCGAGTTGTTTTCATTAAAAAAGGAACAAAGTTAAGAGTTTTATTAATGATAATTGTGTCTTCTCATAATTTTAAAAAGAAACCAGAAGCATTGTTTTGAAAATAAATTTTCTTCTGCTGATATGATTTTTAGCATTTACAACATTGGTGCTTTGAGGAGTTGTCATCTATTTCTAATGAATGAAAATTCTAATTTTCCTTTCACAAATGAAATGGTGACTCAGACATAATTATTCGAAAATAAATCAAAATCAAGCAAAATGAAAAGAACCAAAAATAAGAAATAGAAAATAAAAAAGTCATAAATATTTACAAAAGGATAGAATAGAAATCATCAGGTGAAATCCTTCTTGAGAGCCTAAAAGAAAATAGAAAAATCCTAATTAATATGATTGCAGTCCTACTCCTGGCACCTTGGGTCAGGGTTGAATTGATAGTTTAAATTTACTTATCTCCTTACTTTCCATTTAAAATTTTCACGATAATACTATTTTTTTGAAAAGAAATACTCATTGAAAAGCAGAGAGAAAAAGATATAAAGTGGACTTTGTTGGTAATAGTTAGATTATGGTTCTCTTGGTGTGCCCTCTTGTGTCCTTTAACCGCATTATTACAAAGAGAAACAATGAGAAATAAAACTAAAGGAAACCTATTCCTAAACCTACTTTAACTACTAAACAAATCAAAATACTAAGTGAAGTCCTACTTCCAATGTAGCCATTGGAGTAACTCCAATCCTGCAATGGAAAAAAAATCAAATGTTACTAACAAAAATGACAATATATTGAAAAATGACGAAAATATATCATACTTACCTTTATCATCATCAGAAAACAAAGCAGACATGACCTTACAATTCCCTTGAAATTTCTTGATGTATGAATCCTTCAACCATTCTGCAATCTTGTTGTGATATGGGTCATAATGGCATGGAAGAGTGTAATTAAGTTTGGAAAACTTGTCAAGATTATGGGGACCTGACATAACCATCAACCAAAGCTGAAGGGCCCCATCCTCCTAACAATTCTCCAAGTGTTCATTAATTTCTTCACATGGAGGATCTAAAAAAATCATGTCATACTTACTTCCTATATATTCAGGTAGAAACAAGGCAAGCACAACTTTATCTTTATTATGAAGATTTTTTATGTACGAATATTCAAGCCATTCTAAGATCCTGTCATAAAAATTAGGATGCAAACTATGACTTTGATGAAATGGATATATCAATGGGGAACACATCATAAGAGGATTCATGATATCAATTAGATCATTGGTTTGAACACATCCTTTGATAAGATTGATCGTTTCAAAATGTGAAGCATAAACATTAAAATTTGAACTAATCAAAGAACGAATATGCAATGTAGAATATTTGATCTCCATAGGAATGAGTGCATTGTCTTTTTAAAAAATAAACCGTGTAAACTCATCTTGCAACATGTATTTTTTCCATGCGAGTGATGAAAGTGAAAGAGCAACCAATTCGACATCATAAATGTTATGTTTGGAATTAATTTCACCAAATTTTGGCATATCGAAAAGATTTGATTGTGGTGGAAAAGAGTAAGGTGGGTAAAGTATCAAGTCCACCAGAATCTAAGAAGAGATCGGGATATAAAGAGTAAAAGGAATCATAAATAAGCATATGAAAATAATCTCTTGAGCTATGATATTTAACAATGGTATTCTCAAGACATTTCTCTTCACTTTCCTTAAAACATTCACTCAGTTTTGCTGATAAATTCTTCAACATAATATGATGATCTAGATTTGCCTCCTGTATGATAGATAATTCAAAACTTTCATGACAAACATCTAATATTTCATGTTGATAAGGTACAATTTGAGGATGAAGGTTTAAGTTTTCTTCTTCCAATTGCATATCTACATCTCTAATCAGTTTCATAGGAGTGTTAGAATGCTTAAGTTGATTTTCTCACCTAAGTGCTCTTCAATAACTGAATTTAAATATTGACTAGAGCACGAGTTACAAGAATGAGGACATTCACCTTGACCCAACATCGAATCTTCTTCCACGATGGTCGAGGACTGAAAATACAATGATTCAGAGGAAAAACCAATTTGATTGTCAATAAGAACCTCTTCAATAGATTCTACCTCCCTTGCTTATTCAAAATTTTCGGCTGGATTCCTCTCAACCCGCGAACAAAATTCTTCCCGCAATTGAGTGATAGGATTTGTAACTGCTTCATCATTCACGATTGAATATGAATGATTGAAAGGGAGGCAAGCATCATAGAGGATATTTAATACAAATGAGATGTCATCAAGATTAAATTTACAAATAAAATGATGGATTCTTGTCGAAAAGCCTTCTGAAGATGAATTTTCATTGATTATAAAAGTCTTAAATTCTTCACATAATTGATTGTAATCATAGATTTCAAAAGCAGCTAAAAATTCCTCTACAAATTGAAACCAATAAAAAATGTGATATGCTAGAAAAGAATCAAACCATTGTTTAATCTGACCCCTATAAGTAAAAGCAAACAATCTGCA
>JASDQU010245625.1:105-16521 GCA_032191745.1 Picea mariana | reverse complement strand
ACCCGTTGCATGTAATTTCCTTTAAATTCACAATTCAATAATGAGATCAAGCGTGGTGTTTATGCATTATCTTCTGCGGCTCTGTCAATTCGTTTTCTGTTTTGCTGCAAATTCATTTTCTGCGTTTTCTGTTTTGTAGCAATTCGTTTTTCTATTCCGCAGATCTGTTTTCAGTGATAAGGAACGATCAAACGATCTCCTGAATCGCAGTGGTGGCTCTACGGATCTCTTTCGCTAGGTCCCTTTGCAGGTTGCTCGTACCTTATTAATTTTGTAGCCAATGGTTCTGATGGTGGATCCTTTCTATATCCCAAGGTGTTGTGAATCATTACATCAAAATAATTCTCCTTCTCCCAGCAAAACAGACATGGATTTTATAGTGGCTTTTTCATGGTCAACATGGGAAATAACATACATGTTTTGTATGTTATGTTTCTTGTCCATAAAATTACGAAGATCTTCAGCTGTGAACTTCACCATTTTTCTAAATATTATATTCACCAAAACTCTTCTCATCGAAAACAAAAGAATACCAATGAGTGAACGCGGAACTCTGAAACCTTCAAATTACGGGCTCTCACAACTCGAATTAACATGGGATCTCTCTCCCACAATTTGAGGTTGTGATATTGGGCACATGGACAATTATTCTAAGTTGGATCCTCTCTCCAACACGCAATCTCCTCAAACACGCAATCTCCTCAAACTGGCAGTGACTCTTTTTTGTGCCTGACAAACTCTTCAAACAGTGCCAACAACCTGCTTAACCCACGACACATTCATTCTGTCACGACAGGTGCACATATCCTCTATGCAGGTCTCACAAAAAGCTGGCAATAACGTTGAGCGCGCCAAATCCGATGATAGTTGGAAACACACCTTCTCCACACACAGGTTTCTCCACGCTCTAGATAGTACGATGGACCAGGTGGTCACCCACAAGCTCAACACAACAGACAACTTGGATCATCGATCCTTGTAGTGATCAATGCTTGAATGAATACTCCTTACTTTAGGGTTGCAAGATCCAATAAGTCAAACACACTCCTCTGATGTTATGATACCATGATAAAATGGGAAAGTAGAGTATAATACAAAAATATCCAATTATTTGTTTAATATCAATACATTGGACTATGTTATATAGAGTGCACAGGTTATTATCATATCTAACTTATTCTAAAGATAAATGGAGAGGTTGAGATATTCTCTCAACCACACATCAAACAAGGATCTCACCAATCCAACTCTCTAACAACCTCTTAAGAATAGGATCACACAACTCACATAGAGATTGACTCTACTTCTCAATACATTAGCAACCATATTAGATAAGTATGAATTATATATTCCAACATCACATTATTATATATTTGAGTTTTTTCGATCCTATTGTCAAGGACTCTTAGCTATAATCGATTATATAAATATGAATACGTATCACTCCATATAATATTAATCCTGGTGAAACTAATTAGTATAAATATGAGTCAAATTGAGGATTCTTAGCTATAATCGATGATATAATCTGAATATGTATCACTTCATCTAATACTAATTATGTCAATTGGGTTTAGTTTGGATGGTTGTGATGAATGATTATTATCCTCCCCACCTTGGTTCAATTTCCATAGATGCTATGAATAAATATCATAATGAATATGTTGTAATGGCTTCCATCCTATATGTATTGGAAAGTTGTCTTTGATTCAAATTGAATAAAAAAGCAATGAAAGTAATTAATTTAGATATAATTCTCCAAAAAAATAGTAAACTTGTAAATTGTTATTCACTCGAATAGGAGTAATTTCGATACATTCAATACTATAGTAAATAAAATACTTTGAAGATAATAGACTAACATCTCAGAAGGAGAAACACTTTTAATAAAAAGAGACATCATGTTATTCTCTTACTACATTAAACACTCTTTGGTATTTTCTTCACACTACATTACATAATTTTTAGTCATGCTCTCTAAGCCTAGTCAATAAGTGTATTTATAATGATTTAAGTTTACATCTATTAATGTGAATGTAAAGAATTAAAAACAAAAATTATCCTCTTCCCTTCCCTTCATCATTTATCATTGTTGATTTCAATTACCCTCTTTCCTTAATCTTTCACCATTGTTAACCTCAAGTCACTCATCTTCTTGTTCTTCTAATTCAATCTCAATTACCCTCTTCACTTAATCATTCATCATTGCTAACCTCAAGTCACTCATCTTCGTGTTCTTCTAATTCAATTTAAATTAATAAAAAAATTATATTTCTGTGCTTTCTTCGTATCTCTATATTTTGTTAACATTATGGTCACATATTTTAGTAATACTAGGTTAGTTAGCAATTCCATGTTGTTTTATGACTCCATATTGTTGTTTGTAAAGGAGGATGCGGTGTTTATGCTACAATGATTATGTTTTTAACAGATGTAAGCACTTTGTGTAGCTCAATACCAACTAAGCATCAATTAACCACTTCTCACCAATGGAAGATTTGTTACAATGCTTCAATATGTCTTGTTAATCATGGCTCCCTTGATATGTATGGGTAAAATATGGGGTAGATTATTTCTCTCTAGGGATGGTCGTGTCTAGGGTCACCACTATTGGGGACTTTGCACCATGGGTAATTGCAAAGGCCAACTCTCATATACTAGTGCCAAAGGCATACCTCCTACCATGCTCATCCAGTTCACCCTCAATGACCATGATTTTTATGACCTCAACCTTTTGAATAGCTTCAATCTTCAAATCACCTTAGGCCCCACAGAGGCTTCGAAAAATGCACGTGTTTCTTACATCAATGATTTCAACCTAAGTTGGTAGTGTTATCTCTAGATAAAGAACGAATATTTTGTCATGACTTGTAAGAGCATGTGTTTTTCCTTTAGCACACCTCAATATCATTATGGTAGCTCCTATCAAAATTACTAGATGTGAAAACACACTACTTTCTCTTATTTCTCTAAGAATGCATTTCCCACAACTTACAATTATGCCTATGAAGAGCTAGTTATAACTATTTAATCATCTTATGTTGTCATTGATAATAATTGAGATTTATTTTATTTTACACCTTCATGTTCTAAATACCTATTGGTGCTACACTCCTCTTGCATTTAAGATCATAGACAATGATCATGAAAGCATACTTGTATGTTGTAGATTATACTTTTTGTGCAGGAATATGCATTTCTAGTAGCCATATTATCAGCTACACCAAAAACTTTGATATGTTCAACTACATTGTTGTGTAACTAATGTTAATCCAAATGGAGGTATTTTGTAGGCTATGCTCAACTAGAAACATGTTATTATGTTCCATGATAGGGTATTGAAACTCTTTATTATGTTTTGTTAGAAGTGTGATTTTGCATGATAAAACAATGTGTGTGTATAGATTTAGTTTGTATTTCATAGAAAATGGCTGCAATTGGGAAGGACAATATCTTAAAGGTGTTTATTGGTTGAAGACTCGTATCCATCATGAGTTGTAGTGGAGGAGTTACTTGGACTTCAAAGAGTTCAATATTTACTTCTCACTTTTAATGTTTAATCTATTTAATTGTAATACTTTGGTAGAATTGATTATTAAATGGAGTTGCATAATCCCAAGAATGATCAAAACTTATTTTGAATGGTGGAATGTGAGGATTATATCCCTTCTTGACCTGTAAACTGTCCTGGATATTATATTGGAATAGTTCGTCACAATAGATCTAATAGATAACTGAAATCTTTATTATTAAGGTTATTTTTCCTTTAGATTTCTAGAATATTTAGTTACATATTTTTCTGCTTATGCGTGAAATATATAAAATGTGGAAAATAGAGAACAAAAACAAAATCACACCATCCACAATCAAACACAAGATATGACTTGGGAAACCCAATACGGGAGAAAACCTAGATTGAAAGTGAGGTTGCTTGGCTCTCTTTTCTCTGGTATAGAAATGATGGAAGCACAAAGAAAGATGCACTCTCTGTGGAGTTTCCTTTGACTTGTGGCTTTTATGGCTGCTACAGAATCTCTCCTCCTCCATTATTCTCACAAAATACCACTTTAAGATGTTTTTCTCAGCTATGGAATAAGATACAATGAAAAATAATGGAACCAATTATCTTCCTAATTGTGTGATATTTAACATAGGCCAATAGCCATCTAGGGGTAGGATTTTGAATTCCTCAACCTTCAATTGTGATAAGGTTTTGGACCTTCTAGAATGTTCTTAGAAAATACACTATGTGGCTAGCCCCACATGTCTAATTAATGGAGGCTGACATGGCATCCACTTGTACAATGGTGATCAATATGGCAGGTCAACTTGTGGGAGGCATAACTTTCTCATACAAACTTTGATTGAGGAACAATCTGCACCATTGGAAAGGTATCAATTTGTAGAATCCATAATCTTTCTCCCTAGTAAATTTTGGACCAGAAAAGTGTCATTTCATGTCTCAAAATTGATTCAAAAGATTTCAAACGATTTTTTGTACCCAAATTTCCAAATTTGGACCAACCATCGAAATGGCCCTGCAAAATGATTCCTCCAATATTTCCACCCAAAAAGTACTAAGATAGATGAAAAATATATAATGATCCAATCCGAGTCACTTCTAAAACTTGTGGGGCATCATTTCTCATAAACAATGAACATGCATTCTCATTTTTTCTCATAAACAATGAAAATACATTTCAATTATTTCTTGCAAAAATCCACTCTCAAAAGCATTAATTGTTCATTTGATAATCCATTCCAAGGAGTTCAAAGTGATCCTAGAACTTGAAGTCACTACTTAGTTTATTCTAGTCAATTGAGATACAATTATTCTTTACAAATTTTCATCATGAAAATGTTGGATGAATAAATACCCTTCAGCTCAAAATTAAAACTAAAGTATCAAATTGAATTAATGTATAATATGGATAACTAGAAATGTATGTTGTAAACTTTTTATAATTGAACACAAAATTATCTATTTTAATTTGATAAATTAATATTTTTTAATCAAAACTCTTGATTTTCTAAAGTTTTTTTTTTTTTAAAACCAAAAGCACTTCATAATTATAAGAATTCAATGTAATTGAGAAATTTTTAAATAAAGTGAAAACATAAATTTCAATAATGATTCAATTTTGACATTATAAGTTAATTTAAATTAAATTTTCTTCCTAATTGTTAAGTTTAGACATAATTGGAAGAAATCAATTGTAATAACAATTAATTGACTAACATCTAACCTAGTAATCATTAACCCTGTAAACCAATAACCCCTAATGTTGAACATACAAACACTTCTTTTGACCAAATGGGTTTTTTGTTGGATGCTATATATGTAATCAAGGTCTTCAACAAAATTTAAACTTTCAGGGCCACTAGAGTCTTAAGCTTATAAACCCTAATATAACCTCCCTATTATCACTCTGTAATTTTCCCAAGGATGTGGAGGCAGTCACAGGGGCAACATCAAAACCACTTCAAGTCTTGGATCTAGCCCTCCAAGACTCAGAGTGGGATCTCTCTGTCTAATATAACGCTTTTGGGAATAAGATATTAGGCTATTTATGCAGAGCATGGGTTTGTTTATGGATTTTGAATTGTTTTGGTTGAGACATAGAAAAGGACCATTGGGAAAAATGAAGTCAAAGGTAAATACGATGATAAATGAATAACCAAGGAAAAATATGACCAGGCACGGCAATCATGCTAGTGGATCCTTTGAGTTTATAAAATGGAAAATAAGAATAAATTGAAAATTATTTCAAATATAAAGCAGAGTATATCTGAATTCTGCATTTCAAACTTGGAAGAAAACATAGATATTGTCTCGAGCCAGCACAGGGTGCCAATAAAAAATCCTGCACATTATCTTCTCGTAGACAATACAGAAAGAAAAGCATTTGAAATAAAAAATAATGAGTTACATCAGAGAAAACTTCACCACTAAAACACAACACACGAATCTGGAAATCTAGTGCCTTTGTATTCCTTCATAAAGTCATTTTTAGCCTATGGGCATTTTTACATTTTAATCATCACAAGTCCCAACCCTTTATTTCATAAAAGTTGTAGGCTTTATAGCCTTTACATAACAGTTCAAGATCCTATAAAAATGGATCTGAAATATTTAAAATAGAATAAAATCAAAACTAGTATGCTATATCAAATCTAGTCATGATTTAAGGGTCAACCCTTATCAACTAGATCTTCAACAATATTCAACAACATTCAGCACTATCTGATATCTTCAATAACTTTCCAAGTGATGACAAGGCATTTCAAAATCCTGTTTTGACAAATAAGCAGTTTTTTCTTTGACCAAAAATTGAAAAGCCACTTAACCTTCTTGGCTTAGTATCTGCCTCAAAAACTGGAAATGGATGATGATCTGTATCCTTTCAATCTTTATCTTTCATTTGGAACCCCTCCCAGATGATCTGGAAACAAAAATCTCCGATCTGAGCAAAAGATGAGCATTTTGCCAGTTTCTGCATTTTCGGTGGCTTACAGGTGAAAAACAGAGTAGGATTAGCTGCCGAAAATAAAGCTTTCGACAACTAACAACGCTTTGAGGGAAATGAATAAGCTGCCAAAAATCTTGAGTTTTTCACAACCTTTCAAAACTGCAAAAATGGATTTTCTTCGATCTACCTACTCTTTAGGATCCTTATTTAGGTTCTCAACAACTTCTGCTAGAGCTTTTAAATCAGGATGTGCTCTTGGCTTAGGATTTTTAAGCCTTACTTTGATCCTTAAACCTCTAACCATTTTAAGCAACCTACGATTTTCCTTGAGCAATTTTTTATTCCTTTTCTGTTCCTTTACATGCATTTTAGCTAACCTTTCAAAACAATCTATTACCTCATAT
Source organism: Picea mariana (assembly GCA_032191745.1). NCBI lineage: Eukaryota > Viridiplantae > Streptophyta > Pinopsida > Pinales > Pinaceae > Picea > Picea mariana. The sequence goes on along the minus strand of JASDQU010245625.1, from coordinate 9,647 downwards.
GATGTGTTGCTTATAGTCTGGTTTTTGGATTTAATGACCCTCTCAAGCAACTTCATCTCTGATATTTCTTTTTGAAGCTTTTCAATCTTTGATGTTGACTTCTTTCCTTTACTTGTTGATGCTTCAGGAATCTCCAGGTCTGGAAACTCTGGTGAAAGAGGTGCTTCTTCAAAATAAGCTTACTTAGGAACCTCTCCTTCTACTAATTCTAAATCCTCCTCTGAATCTGAATAAGGAAGATTCAAAACGTTTTTACCATAGGCACTAGTTTTCCCTTCTGTTGCTTGGCTGAAATCACGCATCATTTTGGATTTCTTGGACTTGGAAGAAGAAGTTGGCTCCTCTGCAATTACTAGGGAAATGGCTCTTCTTTTCCTTTTACTGCTCTGTGGTGTTGAAGACTTAGTGGAAAAAGTTTTCTTTTTGTCTTTGGGCTGGGGTTCTGGGTCAAATTCACCCCAGAAAAGAAGATACTCCCAACTCTTATCCCTCTTCTGCAATTCTTGAAGCATTATGAGTTTGATAAGACTGTGATGAGAAAGTCTACCCTGTACCTTGCTAGGTATGTCCTGGACCTAGTGTGTCATTTTTTTCAAGCTTCTGTGAAGGTAGAAGGGTAGATTCAAAGGACATCTACCTGTGAAATGGTTCATGATCTTGAAATGGTAGAACATTACTCTACCATATCTGCCTTCACATGTTATGTATACCTGGATGGCTTTGAGAAAGTGTTGCCACTTTTCTTCCAAGTAGGATCTAGGGATGTCTTTCTTCAAAGTAATACATTTGTGTTCAGGCTTGAGATAAGACCTAAACTCATTGTATTTGGTAGTGGTTGACTTGAACCATATTTCACTAGTCCTAGGCATCTCTGTTGCTGCTACAACGATTGATTCATCAACCTGTACCTCAATTGTTCCAACTCTAGCCTTGGCTCCATCAAAGGTCAATGCAAATGCATTAGCCACACCTTGACGAAAACCTTGGCGTTTTTCACAAAACCTGTAGGATCATGCATCCCTGAACATCTGGCAAATCTCAGGGTGAGATTCTAGATATGTTATGTCATTGAGCTCCTTCCTGAGCGGAGATCCTCCCTTCTTCATCTGCAAAAAAAAAATCAATACCTGCAAAAATTGGGTTTTGGTGGACACAATGGCACTGATAGAGGGAAAAAACGAAACTCAAATAGAGGAAGGATGCGTAATATGGGGGAAATATTTGGATGATAGTTTTTTATAACAAACCCTTAATTATAGAATGAAAATCATATCATAATGATGATTGCATCATTCGATCAGGACAGACACCATGTGATAGATCGGGTAAAACGAATGATATGAGCTTATGGTGATCGGATTTATTAACTTAGGGTTAAATAGATCTCACCAAATAATCATATCAGACAAATAATCACTTGCCCAAATCATATCATGATTCACTTCAGCCAATTTCGGCAGCACTTGAGATGATGATGCTGTGTACTATTGACGGTTTGAGAGTCTGACGGGACAGTCTGACCTTTAGCTGACTCTATGCTTTCGACAACTTAGAGCACCTCGCACATGCTATTTTAGCTACCGAAAGAGACAACTTTCGGCAGCTTGGAATGATTTGAAAAATATCCCTTAGCTGCCGAAAGTGAAATTTTAGAGTTTTTTCTAATAAAAGTATAGACTCATCACTTTTTGAAAAGATAAGTCTAAAGCTCATCTTAAAGACATTTAACTCAAAAATCTTGCATCTAATGGTCCATCCTATCACCTAATGACCATAATTTGGGAAAAATTATTTCAAGAGACAATAAGACCAACAAACTAGGAACTCCATCATGAGACCCACCAATCATATCTGAATCATTAGGTCTCCTATCGTTATAGGATACTAACACTCTCTATCCCCTTAAACCTTAAGAGTGATTAATTTTTGTTTTCTTGTTTGAATTGAGTGAAAATATTCTTGAGAAAGGTCGATGGCTTCATGAATTTGTCATCTTTGAAGGAAACAAATTTCTCTAGAGAGATGTGATCTGGAAGCTAGTCTAGTATCCCTTCGAAGGATAAGTTTAGAGATGATATTGTAGATGTTGTTGTAGAGTGAGATAGGTTGGAACTGGTCAAACGAGCGAGGATTATCAACTTTTTGGATGAGGGATATGAAATTCGAGTTGAATGCTAGGAGAATCTGCGTTGAGGATCTGGAATATGCAACCACATCAAGTAAGTCATATCTGATAAAATCAAAGCATTCCAGGTAGAGATCAATTGGTATACCATCTAGGCTTGGAATCTTGTATTTTTGGAAGATATAGAGAACAACTTGAAGCTCTTCCTTTGATATTTCTTCCATCAATTGATCATTTCCTTCTTGATCGATAAACCTCAGAAAGAGATAAGCTACCTAAATCACAAAATCAATGGAAGAACAAGATTCTTCTTTGTAAAGGGATTGAAAGTGTTGAGTCCCAACTGCAAATATGTCTTTGAAAGAAGTAATAGGTGTTTTTTTTTAACCATCAGTGGCCCAAATGGTATTGATAGACTTCCTTCAATTGACAAAATTGTGGAAAAAAATTGTATTCTCATCCCCCACTTGGAGCCATAGGGATATGCTCTTAAGCTTCAATTCCTTCTCTCTGTTAAGGATAATTTTACGACGTGCCTATTCCAAAATATTTAKGTCCTATTTTTGGTTKTCCAAGGGAGGGTTTATGGTTTCATTGTCATACCTTAGTTTTAATTTTTATTTTAAATCCTTTAATGATTCAGATTCCCTTCTACATTTTTCTTTTCCCTAGCTCTGCACTACTTTCTTTACTCTCTTTAGGTTCTATAAGAATYGGAGAGGAGGGGATTCAATATAGGAGAGATTAAAAGGAACCCAAKATTWTTTTAGTTTGGMAATGAAGGAAGGATCTTCTAGCCAAGACAAATTCAATCTGAAGGGGGYRCGAGGTTTCARTGAGGATGGATCCAATTCAAAAAGTATAGGGMTATGGTATGAATCTATGCCAAAAAAGATACATTGCTTGAGGATRAGGTTGGTTTATATAATAAATTATGAGATGAGTAAACAATCCAATCTCTTGGTAATTTGATCCTAGCCTATGCACAAATTTCTCCAAGTGGGCATGATCTTTGATGGTTGGAAATCCAGCAGACCCACATATTCTAGTGATGGAATGAGGAAATTGGCTAGAGATTCCATCAAAGCCGCCAAGCCTCATATCTCAATGGCCCCCAAAGTGAATTTGAGATCCCCCCAAATAGAGTATGACCATATTTTAGTAGAGAGAGGCTGAGTGTGTTTTCCAAAAACAATTTACGGTCATTGGAGTTGGGCCCGTAGATGTTCAAACATTAAAGATACATATTTATTTTAATGGAGAAAAACTCTGATCCAAAACTGATCTCTAATCCCACGAGTTCACTAAGAGAAGATTTTTTTTATGCCAACCAATAATTAGACCCAAAAAATGGCTAGATTCATTAGAGGTAAGAAAATATCATCCAAAAAGGGAGGAAGGAAAAGTGTGTGAGGATTGATCACCATCCATCATTGTTTCTTATAGAAGAAGAATGGAGGGTTGGTGGTAGGTGCAAATCCACCAACCCCTTGCTGGCCAATTCCTTTTTGGGGTTGGCTAGACACCTATAATTTATGGAGAGAACAATCATGGTGTGGGTGTTGCAAGGGAATTTTCTCTAAGCTCCCCAATTAGAGATCATTTCTTTCCATAACGAACCTCCGAATTTTCCTACTTTTGAGTGAGGGAGAGGAAATATTTCCTTCCTCACTGCACTGGTTTTTTTTCTTTCTCCAAGTGTTGTCCAATGTCCCCTTGCATTCCTAGTAGGAGGGGGGATTGTATTTTAATTTGGATCGTAGTTTGTATTTTGAAGGACCAAGAAAGGGAACAAAAGAGGGAGAGACCACTGGGGGGAGGGGAGGGAATTGTTTTGGAATAGGTAGGAGGGGAGGAAGATTGAGAGTAGGGGGGAAATGGGGATGATGGGAGGGGCCACTAGGATAGAGAGACCCAATAGGCCCAAAATAAAGTCATAGGAAAGACCAGGTGTAGGGTTAGTGAGAGGACCAAACTTGAGAGAGTAATGATAAGGAGAAGTGGAAAAGTCTATGGTAAATTTGGACTTACTCGAAGTTGAGATACCCAAACTAGCTTCAAATGGATGGGAGACTTGAATTTTGTGATTGGTACCTATTTGACCAACTTTTGTAGCTTGTTTTAGTTGAGGAAGGAAATTTCCATTCACCATGGGATGGAGTGGATTTTGCAGGGATAACCTATGTGAATACATCAAATTTTTGAACCCAAATATTATGCTTCTGAGCTCAACTGCAATCCTTGAAGAGGTGGCCATAAGAGTGAAACTTCCCACATATGAAAGGAATACCTTTGTAATCTAGGATTTGGTGGAATTTTTTCTTTCCTAGATGCATGGATATGGAGTTTGTTAATCCCCTAAAGAGATTTAAACCTACTAGAATATGAGCCATGCCCATGTATCCCAATAATTTGTAAGAGGAATCTACTTCATGGAAGAAGTCAAGAGTATTTCTAATTTCTTTGGAGACTTTCTCAGACCAGAGGATGAGAGGTAAACAAGGAAGACGAACCCATACTGGGGTGATATCCAGTCGCTCTGATCTTGTGCCAAAGTGCACCATCTATTTTTTTAGGAACAAGGCCTGAGAACCCCAACACCAATGAGAGGGAAGAAGATTGTCTACATCAATAGCTAAGCACATAATCTAGGAAATGCAATCCTTATCTAGGTTTAAAAATGTTGGATCATATCCAAGGATAGGGGAGAAATGGTCTCTAGTCTATCTCTTCATTGCATCTTCAATCATCCATCTGCTAGAAAAAAAACCCAACTAGAGACACACTCTCCATCTAAGTGATCTCATTTAGTTTCATGTTGTCTCCCAAAACAAGATTGAATTCTTCTACTTTCATTGTAATGCATTTCCTATTAGGATTTATATTCACCATGTATCCCAATTTTGGACTGGTTGAGTGTGATGAGGTTAGGTTCTCAATGCACCCACTCATGAGGCTTGCATGTAAATGCCTCGCAATAAAACCCTCTTCACAACTTTGCAAATTTTCTTCCTGTGCAAGATAAGTCAAAATATCAAGGAGGCCAACTCATGTGATTTATGAGATTCATAATGTGAAGGTGATCCAGGTGGATATTGGTGGCCACCCACTTGTTCCAAATTCTAACTAGCTCATCTTGACAGTTTTCAATTCAACACATTTCTCTATAATGGGGAAATTTCTTTGTAATTGTGGGTTCTGCAATTATAGGGATAGCCTGAAGCCATACAGAACATCCAAGTGGATATTGTTGTCCGACCACCTATTCCAACTGGATTATTTTTGAAATTTTCATGTCAGTACATCTTTCTATACTTCCAGGGCCGTTTTGGGGTTCTAAACAATGTTTTCTTGGCTTGCCATAGTCAAACTATAGATGAAGTTAGATTTTGATGTCATAATGCATATTTCTTGAAAATACCTTTCCAACAGGCTATCACACACCTAAAACGAATATCGTATGCAAAAGTTACGACCCTGGGAAGTTAATGTACTAACTTACCCCAATGGGGCCCACATGACTTTTGGCGCTTCATATCCTAGGGTTAGGTTTTTGAATGTATAGGGTTTTAGCAGTCATGTTTATCATAAAAATGCCTTCAGAGCCTCATTGTAATCATCTTCTTGTGAATGAGCATAGCCATCACATCTCTTGTCAGAGATAAAGTTGCAACCATTCTAGCGAGTCTTTCGCTCTATATTTTACAGTCTATGTACATTTCTTTCATTAATAGAAATCATGTATTGTTGTATTTCTATGTTTATGGAAATGTTTATGTGTATTTCATTGTAATATCTCTTCATTCATTTCATTTCAAAAATAATCCGGATCAGAAGGGAAGGGGTGTAAATGTCAAGGGGATGGTCACTACTACGGGGGGAGGATCCATAGCCGAAATGACCTGGATGGGATATGGGTTGGTCAAGGAGAGAGGGCCATCAACTAAACATGAGTCAGAGGAGTGTTGTGAATCCATCGAGGTATTACTGGTGGATTTTCTTCCTGTCGCTATTCTAGAGTCTTGTTTCCCAAGCTGAAGAAAGTGCTCATCGAGAAATGAGAGGGGATGAACTTGGGACGGGGAGGTGGAGGGTCTCATTTGAGAGCCCCATACCATAGGTGAGGCTCATATATGTGTGTCTACAAGAGGATATTTGGAGAAATTGATGATCTCATCCTCCATCTGGACGTGGCCCGTTGAGAGACACATGTTGTAAAGGTCCCACTGCTTCAAAAGTGTGATGCAGGAGCATATTGCTTCCAAAGAAGGAAACTTGCAAGCTAAATATATTTAATAAAATGTCTGTATCACAATAGAAGTATGTTTTAGAACCCAAAATCGAACCCTTGGTTCCTCAATTTTTTTTGGCTTTATAGCCTTTACAAACAGTATCTAGATCCTAGGATACTAGATCAAATTTACCAAAAATAGAAAGTCAATAATTGACCCAAGAAAATAGGTAGAGATCCTATAAAATAGGTCAATTCCTAATCTTAGGTAATCTTCATGTCCTTCAAACTCTTCAGTAGATGTAGTAAGCCTTCCAAGGCTGATGGATCTTCATAAGATACGAGAGAAGTCGAAAATGCCACTTGTTGGCAACAAAACTATTTTTTCCCAGAAAATAGCTAACCAATTTGGCCTTTCCGCCTTGTTGGGCATCTCCAAAATCGAAATAGACTCTTGATAAGGATGTCTTTAATTATTATCTATCTATTGGAATTGTTCCTGAGGCATTTGTATAAGAAAAACTTGGATCTGTGCAAAAACACTACCTTTTTTCCCTGTCAGTGCTTTCGGTGGTTAGAATAGACAAAATCTGGGTCGGTTAGCTATCGAAAGCTCGAATTTTTGTGGCTAATGAACAGTTGAAATGTTCTCCTAAGCCACTGAAAGTTCCGTCTTAGTGGAAATTAACAAAATTGCACAATACCTTTTGTCTTAGCTTTAAACACCTTATGGATGATGGACGGAAGCCTCTGCATCTTTATCAATTTCTGGAATGGTTGTAGGATTGATGGCTACCTCTGGATCATTTATATGGATGGATGCATCTGCTAAGGTTTCAAGATTAGTAGGTGTTTGAGGTTGAGGTCTTGAGGACCTAGCTTGCAACCTTAATGACCTGACCTTTTTCTTCAAATGCATAGATACTCTCCATAGAATGTTGTAGTCTTTTACAATCTTCTTCTTCTTTTTCTTTTCTTTTATACTTTCATGTGCCAATATTTCTAACGTTTCACTGGTCTCTGCAAAATTCTTTGATAGAATTTCATATCTGGTTTTAATTACCCTCTCTAGCACTTCCTGTTTCTCTATCTTCTCTCTGGGTTTTTTAATCTTCTTTGATTTGTTTTTCTTTGACTTCCTAGATGATGCCTCTGCAGCGTGCATTTCATGCTCCTCTTTGGGTGTAGGTGATGGAATATCTCCATACCTCATTTTGAATGGATTTACATACACTACATCTTCATGCCCCGTGGTAGCTGGATCTTCATGCCCTGTGGTAGATGGATCTTCATGCCCTGTTTCATCCTAGTGCTCTTCATGCCCTGTTTCAAACTGGTGCTCTTCATGCCCTATTTCAAACTGGTGCTCTTCCTCCTCCGAGTCTATATAGGGGAGATTATGAACCCTCTTGTTTACTGGGGGCTCTACTGCCTTCTCTGTCTCCTTGCTAAACTCCAATTTTTTCTTAGTCCTTCTAGGCTTAGAGGATGGAGAGGGTTGATCAACTGCAACTAGAGAGATGGCTATCCTCTTCCTCTTTCCACTTCTGGGAGTAGAAGAATTCCTTGAATAAGGACTCTTCTTATCTTCTGGCTGTAAATCATTCTGAAATTCGTTCCAAAACAAGAAATAATTCTATTCTTTGTTCCTTCTCTGCAGCGGCTCACAAACCAAAAGATTAATCAAACCATGATGAGATAATCTTCTTGCAACTTTGTTTGGATTTGCCTTGACTTGATGAGCCATCTTAGTCAAGCTTCTGTGGAGGTAATAGCACAGATTGAGTGGGATTCTACCAGTGAAATGGCTCATGAGTTTAAAATGGTAGATCATCACCCTATTGTATCTACCTTCACAAGTTATATAAACAAGAATGGTTTTAATAAATGTTGCCATTTCTCTTCAAGAAAAAACATAGGAATGTCTTTCTTCCATACCAAACACTTGTGCTCTGGTTTCAAGTAGAACCTAAATTCAATATCCTTTGTGACAGTGGTTTTGAACCAGTTTTATCCTATCCTGGGAAGCTCTGTCACCTCAGCTATGAGGGATTCATCCACCTAGAATTCATATTGATTGATGACTTCTTTTCTTCCATCAAAAGTCAGAGAAAAAGATTTTGCCACCTGCTGGTGAGAGCTCTGCAATTTTTAAAAAAAATTGTAGCAACCTGCATCCCTGAAAAGTTGACATACCTCTAGGTGAGATTCTAGGTAACTAATATCATCAAGCTCCTTCCTTAGAGTTGGTCCTCCTTTCTTCATTTGTTGAAATGTTCTTGTACACCTGCAATTGGAAAATTGAGCTTGGAGAAAAACTACACATCGTAGAATTAGGAAGGTTTGGCTCAGTTGCGACAGGGACGAGAAGTATGGGGTATACATTAAGGAGTGGAACTGATTACAAGGGATATGAAAGAGCGGCTTAATATTTGAAACAATCATGATTGTTAAATAATTGATGGGAAGTACACAGCCACATGATTTGATGAAACAACAACTTGAAAAGATTTGATATATCATGCAGAAATGAGATCCAAGTCTCTAAACAGTTTTCCTCCTATCTTTTCGGCGGCCAATTGCAATTATAAAAACTCAATCCCGATGGTTCAGGCATGGGAAAGGACGTGCTAATTCATTCCAAGCTCCTGCGATTTCAGTGGCTAAAATAGCCCCAAATTTCTCGTTTAAGATGCCAAAAGCTAAGGATTTATGTGGCTTAGAGGCGCTTTTGGAGAAGCACTTAACCACCGAAACCTATCATTTGACCTTTTTGAAATAAAAGGCAAAATCAATGTTTTTCAAACTTTATTACAAACATAAGGCTCTAAAAAATGAACTTTAAAAATTTTAGAAAAGTATTTTTCAATCAGTTCCTATCACCTAAATGAACGAAACTAACTGTGTTATTTTAGGAGATAACATGTTCCATAAAAAAAAGGCACACAAATCTATTATGATGGATGGGACAGAACTTGTAACCAACATTGTGATGACTAAACTTGTACCATTGATATTGGTGGACTAAAGGGATTAGCTTGCAGATGGGACATTGTTGATTGTGACCTAATATTTTTGGTATCCTTCATTGATCATAATTAAACAACTTATAGCTTTCGTGAAAACCAATTGTGATATTTTTATAATCTAAACTTTGTTCCTTTGGTACGAGGTGTTATGAAGTTT
>JASDQU010245622.1:4600-16697 GCA_032191745.1 Picea mariana | reverse complement strand
TTGGGACCTGCATGCCTCAATGGCAGGCCTCCTCACATTCGACAATGGGTTTACATCATTGACCTCTGATCGAATGATTCCACGAATGTTTGACTTCATCTCATCTATTCACGTTCGGTGGAATGTACTAAGGTACCTTGGGAATCATTGACATTAATGATGATCTCCCTCGCACTTGTTAACGGTTTACCTCATCGACCGGTAATCAAGTGGTTTCTGCCATGTTTGACACCAAGGCATCTATTCACATGGTTAGATTCGTGCCATATTGGGATTGGCAAGAAGACCCTGGGTTGAGTAATTCACTTTGATATATGTTTTGCCCAGGTTGCGAAGGAGTTATGGACTAAGAACACATACATTGTTACATAGATCCACTTTGTATTGGTCGTGGCTATGTCTTGTCATCTCGTAGATCCACTGTGTATTCTTCATGGCTACGATCAGTTCATGTCATTAGAGTATAGATCCACAGTGTATTTTCGGTGGCTATATCCTTTTATCAATACAATTATGGATCCACAGTGTATACTATGGCGGCCATATCTCAAATCTTGATCATCCAAGCATAGGTATGCCTGCCTTGGGTTTTGAAACATGTCATGATATTTGTTGGATGTTTGTGTGCAGCTTTCGTCAGATTCTCCGAGTCTATACCCTTGCTTGAATGTCTACAAAGCATTTCAGTCATCAGTTCGCATCTTCTGACTTCATACTTTGGGGGGCATTCTGTTACACGTCAAAATTGTTCAGATGGATAAGTGTCGCATTGTCCCTACCAACTGTCGTAAGTGTCGCATCTTCCCTGCAACTTTCGCAAGTGTCACAAGTTGATCACTAGTGTCGCAAACAATGTTCAGACATGATACCATGATAATGACACTAAGGAGGAACTTATGACATCTCAAATGACTGATTTGAAGGAGGAGAATTGGTTTACTAGGATCAAATGACTCTTGACACCTGAAAGGAGCCCTGAAACAGAGGTTTGGAGGGGGAACGCTCCCCTAATTCAGCTGCAGAAGCGCTGGTGCTTCCCTATAATGTCTTAGGGAGCGTTATAACGCTCCCTAGACTCTTTTGGAGGAGCGCTTCTCATCTTAAGAGCGTTGGCACTTCCCTAAGGCTTGCCAAGGAGCGCTACAACGCTCTGAGACAACTTATGAAGGAGCGCTCCCTAATATGGGTCAGTTGTTAGCTCGTTGAGAAGAATAAGGGGAGGAACATTCGAGATTAGGAGGTAGTTGTGCTCGAATTCTTGTTCTCATCAACAGATCTCTGATCTATGGAGAAGGTTCCCAACTGGTTCTAAACATAACTCAAGAGGTTAGGCTCCTCCCAACCTATATAAACAGGCTCTATGATGGTGGAAAGGGGGAAGAATTGAATATGTGAAACTTATGATCTCGGAGGCAACTTACAGTCAGCCAAAGGAGAGTGATCAATGAAGCTGTTGTTATCCAGGTTGTGGATCTTTCAGGCAAGGGTTAGACGAAGAGGACTTGACGAAGCTGTCGCATTCGCATCTATGATTGTAAGTACTGCTGTCGTTATTCTCATTAATATGACACGCTTGGCATGTTTGTTTCTAGTTTGTGTCTGATGCTATACGAACTTATCATTTAGTGATAGATCTATTTTCAAGCTAATATCAATAGAGTAGGAAGTGGTCGTATCTTGTTTTGTCTGCAGAACTCAGCGAGGAGCAAAGGATTGGAGCGCAACTCGGAGCGTGCAGGGACAAACGTCGATAATAGGTACTTCTATCATCCTTCCTTCTCATGTGTTAGGTTAGATAGATTTGAAAGAAATTCAGTGTCCACGTTAAGAATTTTTCTGTCTAGGGTTAAGTTCAAGCCTTAGAGGTGATCTACCTGTCTGCAGGGAGATTTTCCTACAACAAGGGGTATGCACAAGTTGAAGGACAATATTTTGATGAAACCTTTCACTAGTGGAAATATTGGAAGCCATCATAATATTTCTTGCCTATGCATGTCATAAGAACTTTAAAGTATATCATATGGATGTTAAGTCAACATTTTTTAATGGATATATAGAAGAAGAAGTATATGTGGAGCAACCTGAAGGATTTTCATTGACAGATAATCTTGACTATGTCTGCAAGTTGAAAAATGCATTATATGGACTGAAACAGGAACGGCGAGCCTGGTATTATAGACTGGACAAATTTATATAGGACAAAGGGTTCAAGAAAGGTATTGTTGACAATAACCTATACATTAAGTCTGAAGGTGATGATTTATTAGTTTTTTTGGTTTATGTAGATGGCATTATTTGTGGATGTACCAATGACCCTTCAGTTCAATGGTTTGTTGATTCAATGCAGATTGAGTTTTAGATGTCCATGATAGGAGAACTGTCATATTTTCTTGGTTTACGAATCAATCAGAGTTTCGCAAGGATATTTATCTCTCAAGAAAAGTATTTGAAAGAGATGTTAAAGAGGTTTCAGATGAAATATTCTACACCTGTGAGAACACCTATGGTGGTTGGTTGCAAGCTTAGTAAATATGATATTTCACTTGATGTTGATCAAAGAACATATCGATCAATGATAGACAATATTTTGTACATCAGAGCATCCCATCTTGATATAATGAAAGTTGTTGGAATGGTAGGTTGTTATTAGTCTGCTCCTAAACAAAGTCATTTAGTAGTTGTCAAAAGGATATTCAAATATTTGAAGGGTACAATAACTTATGGTCTCTAGTATCCTAGAAATTAGAATTTTCAATTAACTGCATATTCAGATGTTCATTGGGAAAACTGTTTGGATGAGAGAAAGAACACCAAAGGAGGTGCATTCTTCTTAGGTAATTCGTTAGTATCATGGCTTAGTAAGAAGGACGGATCTATTTCATTATAAACTACAGAGGCAGAGTACATTGGTGTTGCTACTTGCTGCACTCAGATCTTATGGATGATGAAAACTCTTACAGATCTGAAGGTAACTTTTACTGATCCAATTCCACTTCACTGTGATAACACTAGTGCCATTAGTGTATCCAAGAATCCATTATTTCATTCCAAGAACAAGCACATCCCCATAAAATACCATTTTATGAGAGAGTAGGTCACCAATCAAATTGTTCAGGTTCATTACATTCCAACCATAGAAAAAATTGCAGACATTTTTACTAAACCCCTAGCCAACACACCATTTGAATATCTCCGTCAGAAGCTGGGTGTCATCCCTTCTCTCACCTAAGATATTTCATATTGTCAGGGGGAGTATGTGTTGGTTGAATATCTGATACCTCCGAAAAGTACTGCGACAGCTTAGGGGGAGCATGTTTTGTTTGACATTGATGTCAAAGGGGGAAAAAAGGTGTGGTCTGGATGCTACAGTTGGAGGTCTAAGAAGAATAGTGCATCCTTTCAAGGTTGACATTAATGCCAAAGGGAGATATTGTTGGAATTTTTATAGTAAGAGTGTTCTTGTCATTGATGGAAAGAACATAAGGTAGAGAAGAAGGAGAGAAGGCTTAGGAGGAAGAGAGACAATGGGGTAAAATCATGAAGCTGGGTAACACTTTTGCTTGTTTTATGACAAAAAAAAATGTATTTTCACAAGTTCTTCAACTTCCGGCATACAAAAGTATTTTTTTTATTTAGAATTTCACTTTACAGTAAAAACAAAAATTGTAAATAATTTTTTTATCTTTCCAAGACTATTTTTCAAATTTTTTTTATCAAGATTTGATATGTCAATTTGACAATTGTTTAACAGTATGTTCGTTAAACATGAAATGAATGATAATGAGTTATTGTTTTCCACAACAATGTATCTATTATTAAACTTATGTTTTTAAGAAATGAAATATACTGCAACAATCTACAGAGACTCTATTTTATTATGACTATAATTTTGAATCTAATGGATGAATATTATAATTTCTAGAATTTTTTTAAGTTGACCAAGTTGAAAACGTTGCATATTTTAAACACGTGTTTTTCTACACCTTGTATCTATCTTAATTTTTACTTAAAAGTAAAATCTAAAAATACCCTTTTGACGAGAACATTTTAACAATTATGAATATAATTTTTCCATAATTTTCCGTTGTGTATTTTTAGAGATATGGTTTTTTCATTTCACCGAATCATAATCTCACCTAAAAATATTATGCAGTGATTTTTTTATAAAATTAAATAAAATTAGATAAAAACCATGAAAATGAAAACAAATTATACCCAATGAAAGTAGATTCAATTTTTAAAATGTTGGTATCAATTCTCAAACTAAATTCTGAGTATTTGTAGGAGTCTTCTACCTCCAAAGATGAAGTAAGATGGAGAGTGTTTACAGTTTCTTGCAAACACTCTCATTTAAGGTTTTTGGCCGAAATATTCTTTTGGCCAAAATCTAGTTTTTAACGGAATCCGTTAAAAATAAACATTTCGGCCGAAATATGCTTACCATGGGAAAATAATTCATCCAAAAAACATTGTACACGAATTTTGAGGGCACCGTTAAATTTGACATGAAAATTTTCGGCCGAAAAAATGTTTCGGCCGAAAAAAATCCTTTTCGGCCGAAAGATTGCCGCTAGAAATTTTGGAAACCCGATTGTCACGAAAGTGTTACCCAGCTTCATGATTTTACCCAGTGGCCATTGGATCATTGATCCAAAGGACCTTCAACTGAATACCTGACAAATGTTGGATCCTTCTAAGTGGAAGGACATGATAAGCTAGAAGAGAAACATCAAATATAGATCGAGCCATCGATATAAGAACATGATCGATGAACAACATTTGGTTCACGTCAAAAGTTGCGAGGAGGTTATTGTTCGTGGAATCTCACTTCAGAAGAATTGGCAACTTGAAAGTTGAATTACTCGAAGCTTGAAATCCGAAATAAATAAGGACCATCGGATCTGGAGAAAATGCGATGACCATTGGATCACCTTAAGCGGAAGGACATGATAAGAAAGGAATGAGATCTGAGATCTCGATCACCCAAATTTTCATCAGTTGTCTGATCAAATTAAATGGAAGGATAGGATAAGCAGGGCAAAACGATTGAGAATTCGATCATCCGAATATCCATCAATCGTTGGATCAAATTAAGTAAATGATAGGATAAATGGGGCACAAGGTTTGAGAATTCAATTATCCTAAATAAAATCTCAGTCGTCGAATCATCCGAAGTAAATCTCAGTCGTCGGATCGTCTGAAGAAGATCTCAAGTGTCAGATCGTCTGAAGTGAATCTGAGTTGTTTTCTCAAGAGCATCAGTTTGAGATTTGAAATCCCCGAAGTCCAGAGATCCGTAGATCCAAAATAAATCCTCAATCGTCAGATCATCTGAAGTAAATTTTAGTCATCAGATCATTCTAAAGTGGAAGGATAGGATAAGTTAGAAGAAGGGCACGCTAATCTTAGTGGCCAACAATCGAGCACTCATATCTACAATCTATAGGGCATATCATACCCCCCCTGACCATTCTGCCTTTAACCGTGGGGGACGATCCGAGTTGGTGGTATTTTCCATGTGGGACCCTCATACATGTTACCTTCCTGTCAACTCGGACCCCCTTGCTCATTACCACTTACCGCCTAACCCCCCCTCTGAGTAAACCACCAAACTACTCATACATACCACCTCCACACTTCAACGTCACACTCCACTACCCACTACACATCACACTCCACTACCCCGCTCTGCCTCCACACTCCACTACACTGCCTACACGTCTCACCCACATCAGCAGACCACCTCAACAAGGACATGTGGCAAACCACATCAACAAGGACATGTGGCAGAACACGTCAGCAAGGACACGTGGCAGTAATCTACATACTCCGAGGGAAAGTAAAGTTTGAGACTTGAGATTTCAGAAGTCTGGAGACCCGAAGGAGATCTTGACCGTTGATCGAGAAAGGGTCCACATAATCGTTGATCTCATTGAAAGGTAAAATTATCTAAGAAGAGAAGAGTCATCGATTGAGAAGGACAAGCATCCGCAGATCATCGACTCTAGAAGATTGGCATACGGAGAAAAGCAGGGTCTGATATTTGAAACTCCTGAAGCCCGGATCACGAAATAAATCACAGTTGTTGATTTAGGGAGGTTAGATCTGATCCATAGATCGTGAATGAACAAATCTGAACCATCCATTCAGGAGCACCGTCAATATTGTGAGATCTACAGACTCGTCACATTGCAGGGTTAGAACATGATCGGGTCTTAATTTTTCGTGAGCGGGCCAAAATCAAAACCACGATATTGCCAAAGGCTTACATGGAGCTCTATAGTGAATTGCAGGGTGAAAAGCAGATTTCCCTCAAACCACCTTTAGCCGCGCCCGCAATCGCATGGTCACATAAGAGCATCGCCCAAGGTCACATGAGCGAAATATTGAGGAAGGAGCTAGCATTGCTAGACTCCATATTGGAGGTTACGCATTGAAAAGTCAAAAATCCTCTACATGTATAATTCAACGACGTTGATAAAACCAAATCTGATCGAAGGGTTGTTGTTTCACTTTGTGGTTTCTTGATCAGTTATGATTCAATTACACTAACTGAATCGTTGTTTTGGGGTGTTGGAATCATGGCTCTTGAGCATTATGAGATTCTCGACATGGGCGTTGGAGATTCGGAGAGTAATGGATGATGAGAGCATGAATAAAAGAAAGATGTCGTGACAGAGGAAGGTTATTTTTTTCTCTGTAAAAAGTAGTCGAACTATAAGAAATGAAGCTTACAACATGAACTAAGGGAAAAAATGCAGATATGAAGAACATAAGCTAGACAGAGAAGAAATGGTGAAAAAAATAGATTGTATGAGAACTTAAGCACAAGAAGATGTGAGCAGGAACACATTGATGCAGGCAGGGAAGAACAGAGAAGAAGTGGTAAGCATTGAAATCTCTTTATTTTTGTAAGGTCTTATTCAAGTAAATATTTATAATCAGGGTGGTAGGGTGGTGCTAGGGAGGATTGTTGTCCTTAGAGTTTCAAGTGGGTGCATCAACACAGCGAGTTGTAGCTTCCATCTGGTTGCAGCCCGAAAAACCAAGGTGGTAGGGTGGTGCAAGGGAGAACCATTGTTCTTTGTTATATAGGTTGGTGCATGTGTGACTGGAAGTTGGTTCTTCCATCCAGTTGGTGCTGGAACACTGAGGGAGTTGGTGCTTCCATCCAGTTGGTGTTGGAATACTCCAGGAGTTGGTGCTTCCTTCTAGTGGGTGCTAGAGAAACCAAATAGTCGGTGCTCTCAACATGTTGCAGCTTGTTAAAGAAGAGGTTGTAGCCTCATTTTGAGTTGGTGCTCAAATATTGATGATGTACATAACATAAAAGACAACCTATCATTCTAAGAAGAAGAGGTTTTCTCCCTTTATGGGTTTCCTCATGAATATATGTCTCTATGTATACCATAAGTGTGATTGATGTCTATTATTTTCGTTGTTCATGTCTTTCATAATATTGATGATCACTTGGAGAAGATTAATAATATTTCAACATGCATAAAATTGTTTAAGCACAATAACAACTGATTCACCGCCCCCCTCTCGGTTGTCTTAGTAATTTCAAGAAAATCAACATCCTTTTTTAATGCAACAAAAAATTGTTTCAATACTGTTGAAGAACTTGAATCTGGATAATTGAGTTTAACATCATCCCAACTTTATTCATTCAACATCTTGACCATTTCCTCTTGTATTTTCATATACACCTTGTGACTAAATAAAACCAAAATAATGTTAAACTGAAAAAAAATAATTTTATTGTCCTAATATAAATAAAAATAACTCAACATACTTACTTTTAAATTCATCACACATTTCTTCCATTGACAATTCTCTCGACCTAACACATGATAATATAGTTATGATAAGTTTATCATCCTTCACTCTTTGTATTGATCTCCAAGGTGTTATAGTCATATCTTCAGGAAGATTTTTGTAAGGTTTTTCCAAACAGAGCCTTATAAAACATAAATTTAAATATAGAAATGCTATCATAATTTCTTTACAGTCGATTATTCATCATAATAACAATGTTTAGCAAAATTAAAAATGAGCAGCATGATAATAAACAACATATTCAGCATAATTATTATGAACAATATATAAATAATGAACCACAAAATAATAATGATGATAATAAAACATATCTACCTCAAACTGATGTTGTTTTGCAGCTCTGCCCAAACCGATTAACCTCCCAGCCAACTAGGAACAGCCTATCCAACTCCCTAGCCCCAGGATTCCTTACGGTTTCCTAGCCCCCGAGCCCAAAATTTCTAGCGACAGGTGCCCCCTATGAAAGTCCTCAATTCTGTAAGCACAAAACATTTGTAGAACATATGCACAGTCTAAACTGCCTCCTTTCTTCTCCATTTTTTCCTCCTCCAACCTTTCTCACTTTTCCTAATATGAAAAATGTTACTCCACCCAAAAAGCTCCCTTCTCAAGTCCTCTCCCTTGCCTTCTCCCCTTCTCCTTCCTTCCAACTGTCTTATCCCCCCATTAAAACTCAACCACCTTATCCCCCCATTAACGGATCCATCTATTAATACAATTAAATTATAAAATAAGTCTTAAAAAAAATCAAAATTAATAATTTATTAAACAAATATTTATTGAACTAATATTTATTAAACAAATATTTAATCATGATACTTAATTAATTTATTACGGTTGTTACATACACCCACCCTTCAGAAAACTTCATCCCGAAGTTAAAGTAATTTCTAATACAAGGGAAATAACACATGGTTCACACATTCATATCCAATAAACAACATTATCAGTAAGTAAGCCAAAGAAAACTGATACATACTAGTGTACATGTGTAAGAAATGCATGTGTAGCTAGCACATACAAGTCCCACGCATGTACTAATGACAATAACTATCACCTCTATAGTAATTCTTGTATGCATCCAACCCAATCAACAAGACGATTCATTTTATAAAAGATAATAAACCAATTAAATGTTTGTGAAATCCTCTAATTACAATAATCTAGCTCAACAACGTTTATTTAGACAATTGTAGTTCAATTAAGTAATTATGAATATAAATATATACATATTTTCTTTTCAGAAGGAAAACGATAAAGTCCACCATAAGGCAAATCTCCATACACTCTCAACTATTTCTATTTGTCCTTCCTCCCTAACTTACTTCCATCTTCTATTCCTATCCTTCCTCTGCTGGACTATCTTGGAGCATCAACTATATTGACCTAACTCCAAATAGAACCTGTAAGCGGAAGTGTCACTATCTCGACCAAGCTTCCCCAACAAGCAACTGACAGTCATCATCACACGTTCAGGGGAGCATGAGCTAACACCGTCCTCCCATGACTCCAGGTTTTGAAGGATAAATGGTGGGAAATGCCTCCACCCCTCCTAATAGGACTAGGGTCCACACCCTACAATGGAATATACAGTGGCACCGTGTTGTTAGGAATTTTTTCATCATTTATTTAGTTTTAGGCAGTCTCACCACCTAAAATCCTACACTGGTCCACATATCATAGCAGTGCATTCGAACCAATATAATTTCACATACAAATATTCATACCATATTGTTTCTTGGTCGGTGGTCATGGCATCCACTTTTATTACCATTATCCCATGGCTATTTCATAGCCCATTGACCTGCAGATTAGTCTATAACACAAACTCATACATATCTATGCATTATCATCATGTAAATGCATACTACCATAATCTCAATTCAGTATCCACGTACCAACAACTTTAAATGTCAAAATTTTCAAGTTAGAAATAGATCTCATAATATCCCCATAATTCAATTAACATTACCCGTTCATAGAATTTTCATTTACATAATAGATCGCATCATATCCATCATCATTCAAATAACATTTAAAAATTCATAGAATTTAAATTCACATAATAGATCGCATCATATCCATCATCATTCAAATAACATTTAAACATTCATAGAATTTACATTCACATAATAGATCGCATCATATCCATCATCATTCAAATAACGTTTAAAAATTCATATAGGTTCATATGTCTTAAAAGTTCAAGTGCATCATTAATAGTTTCACAGTGAATAGAAAATAAAGGTGATTAGGCCTCAGGTAATCCTAGCTGTCTAAGTCAAAAGGTGGTGTTACATACACCCAACCTTCAAGAAACATATTCTCGAGGTGGTAAAAAAAGTGAGGGATAATCTCGTTGTAATGTCTCGGCATCCTCTCAAGTAGCATATCATGGACTATACTTGTCCCACTGGACCTTAAATTGGTCTACTAGACGTTTTCTGAGCTATCGGACTCTACGGTCCAATATTCATAATGGTTCTACTGTGAGGGTTCCCACATCTGATACCTGCAATTCCTTCCAATTTAGTTTTTATGATTCATCAGCAACATAATGACGTAGAACAGATACATGAAAAACATTATGAGTTTTATGCAAGTGGGGTGGCAGTACGAGACGATAGGCAACAGGTCCAACTTTCTCTTGGATTTTGAACAGTCCTATAAATCGAAGTGAAAACTTTTTCCCCTTCTTGAACCGAATGGTACTCTTATTAGGCCTGATACGAATGAAAACCCGATCTCCCACTTTATAACTTCAGTCAATCCTATGTGCATCAGCATAAATTTTCTGTCTATCATGTGCTTCCTTTAGTCTTTGCCTAATCTGTATCACCTGTTCATCCATATCTTGAATCAATTCTGACCCAACTGTCACATGGTATTCTAACCTTTCCCAACTCAATGGTGTTCTACATGGCCTTCCATACAGATCTTCGTAGGGTGGCATTTTGATGGAGCTATGAAAACTGTTGTTGTAGGTGAACTCTACCAAAGGTAGGTACTTCTCCCAATGGGTTTGATTATCCATAAAATACATCCTAAGCATGTCTTCCATACCCTGATTTACTCTCTCAGTTTGCACATCTGTTTCAGGATGATAAGTTGTGCTTAAGTTCAACTGAGTCCCCAACGATGACTGCCAACTTGTCCAAAACCTAGAAGTGAATCTGGAGTCCCTATCTGAAATGATCTTCTTGGGTATCCCATGAAAATGGATGACCTCACTTACAAACACACATGCGACATCAATGACCTCGCAAGTGTCTCTAACTGGAATAAAATGGGCACTCTTGGCCAACTTATCAACTATTACAAGAATGACATTGTGTCTATGAGATGTGAGCGACAACCCCACAACAAAATCCATCGAAATGACTTCCCACTTGGACATAGGGACATCACACAGTTGTAGGAGACCTGTTAGGTGGTGGTGATCAGCTTTCACTTGTTGACACTCTAGGCACTTGGTGACAAAATGGACTACATTGCGCTTCATGCCTACCCAGAAGAAAAGATTCTTCAGGTTTGCATACATTTTCTTCACACCCGGATGTGCACAATAAAGTTCTCTATGGGCTTCCTTTATTATGATGCTTCAAATATGCCCACCTTTGGGGATGTACATCCTTCCTTGATATCTTAATAGTCCATCTGCTTCCAGGCTATATCCTTCATACTTTGGATCTAATTGCCTCCCACTCTAGAGGGTTGAAGTAACCTTTAAATACCAACTTTCTCCAAGGAGTTGCCCCAACACCTGCTCCCTAAGTTTGAATTTTAAGGGTACCAAGGAGAATATACGTGGTCTCCTACTCAAGGCATCCACGACCACATTCTCCTTTCCCTTGATGTACGAAATTCCAAAATTGTACTCACTCATAAACTCACTCCATCATCTTTTCCTAACATTGAGATCCCTTTGAGTGAAGAGATGATTTAAACTTTCATGGTCTGTTTTGAGCTCACAGTTTCGCCCCACTAAATAGTGCCTTCAAAGTTTCAGAGCTAGCACTATAGCTGCCAACTCCAAATCATGAGTAGCATAAATCTCCTCATGTTGCTTCAAATTCCTCGATGCATACGCTATCACTCCTCCATCCTGCATTAGCACAGTCCCCAACCCTTTCTTTGAGGCATCCATGCAGTCGGTGAATTCTTTTTCCATACCCAACACTCATAGAATTAGTGCACTAGTTAGTAGCCTCTTAAGCTCAATGAATGCACTATTGCATTATTTTTTCCATTCATACTT
>JASDQU010245621.1:0-15443 GCA_032191745.1 Picea mariana | reverse complement strand
CTTTACTTGTCTGTAAACAGACATTACTCCATTAGGGGATTGGCTAGGTTAGGGTTAGGTTTAAACATCTAAGCTTCGTTTCTTTGCCCCTACAAAAATAACTATTGGTTCCTTTTCCCTATAGCTACGCTAGCTTTGCGCCTTACTCGCCATTTCCTAGGCTTACTCTCCTATTGCCTATGTCGCCTCATTCCCGCTTGTCCTAGTCTAAGCCTTTTTAATTTACGCTTACAACTTGATTAAAAAAGACTTCCGACTTTATGTTTATTAATTTACGCCGATATGCGTACTCCTATTAACAATGGTACAATTAATGATATTTTAATCTTAATTAACCTCAAACCATTATCTGATGGCTATGCATTGAATATGCTGGCATTTTCTCAGTCGTCCTCCAACACTAATGGGTCACATTTATCGTTCACAACTTTCTTGCATTTATCAAGGCATCCGTTAACATGTTTACTTTTTAACATTTACCTACCACAAATTTTTTTTTTGTAAGGTTATATAATTACCACGTTTAGTGATTAAATAGGATTAAACTGTGGCAACTGAATAGTCGTCCACAACTGGCAGCCACGTTTCGACGTTCACCAACGCTATGTATCCTTCGACGTTGGTGTTCTTCTTAAGACGCCGCGTTGAGCACATACGTACCTTTGTGGGCTCCTCCATTTATGTTTTTGGCGCTTGATAGCTTGGCATGTGATCTTGGGTATGCCAGTCAAAGTATTTATTTGAGAAATTATTTGTAAAAGAAGCAACGCATGGTGTGTTGGTAGGGCGGCCATTGTCAAAGCTTTGCATGGTGGGGAGGTTTGGGGTTCAATTCCCACGGACTCCATAAATTTTTCTTAGCCCCATATTATTGAACTTAACTAATATCTTATTAAACTAATTAACTTAACTTAACTTAACTAATTAATTAATTAACTTAACTTAGTTAATTAGTTTAATAGTTTAATTATTTTTACTTAATTTAATTTAACTAATTTAACTTAATTTAATTTAATTAATTTATCTTAATTTAATTTAAAATTTAAATACCATAATAATAAAAAAAAATTTAAACCTTATTTTAGAATAATTATAATAAAAAAAATTAAACCCTTAATTTATTACAATTAAAATAATAATAAAATAAAATAATAAAATAATAAAAATTACTAGTGAAATACTATACGTACCGGAATCAGCATCGTGGGTCCTCGCATGAGGCCCACGTGCCCGGCCTCCAGCTCTCAGTACCTAACACCTAATCTCGCCTCTTTCCTCGACTCGACGTTCTACTTCGTTACCTCCTTCGTTTTCCTAGTCTGTCAGGGCTGCTATTCCGTAGCTGAAATCACCAGGGTTTTTGCTGTAAGTGAAATCAAGGATTTGCAAGTGATATCAAGTGATTGCAAGGGTTTTTGCTGTATATTTCGTGGAAGTGATATCAAGGATTTGCAAGTGAAATCCTCCCCACCAGCTCAAAGAACTTCTTAGATACATAGTGACCCAGCAATAATCCCCCTTCAGCCATAATACTTTCATTAAAAATAGAAACCCTATTGCTCATCCTTCTATTTTCTCATGAATGATGGGATCGACCATCATTCCCTCTCTGTAGGATTGTCCGAGACACAGAAATTTGTAAAAGCGCATTCAAAAAGACTGTTATTACGTTTATATTCTCAGTCGCCGATTCACATGCGTTATGTGTTGGTTCCAATTGATCCCTCCTCTTCTGGTTGTTGTTGGCGTTGCATAGGCCACCGCGTATTCAGCCTTGATATCCTCGATATCCGCGGCTTTTATGGGGTAGCCAGCCAAACCTTGAAAGATTTATTCTCTAGGTTTCATTTCCATTTCCATTGAGGCAGATTTAGCAATATTTGGCTTACGGCGAATGTAACCAAACCACTACTAGCTTATAAATAAAATTTCATGCCTAGTTTAAGTTGGCATTTGGACAAGTATGGATAAAGAAAGCAACAATGGGGCTTATGCTTTCGTTTGATCCAATGTAGTGGTATGGGAAATGGGTATTAAATATTTGAATACAATGTTCGCACCATTGAGCGAGCACAGTTTATTGGCAGCGTTTGCTGGGTATTCAAATTCTGGATGAGGATATTGGCAGCATAGAGCAATAGCTCGATTCATCTGTAATGTCTACAATCTTCCTGCGCTGAGATTCATATAATTCATTTCAAGCCTATTGAAAATTCTATTTTTCTTTGTGTTTAGCAGACAAGAATTTGAATTCTGTAGAAGTTGCAGTCATGGAGCAGCTATGGACAGGCTTCTTTTTATTGGCCTTGTTGCTAATGATGAGCTGTGTAGCGGACGCAGGGCATCCTTACTTCTTGAGGCCCAGAACTCTAGGCGAGTTTTCAACTCTTAACTGAGAGAAGTCATTTTTTACAATCATCACAGTACGAGTACGAGACCAAATATTTCACACAGAGGCTTGATCATTTCAGTTTCAAAAATCATAAGAACTCAACGTTCCAGCAGCATTATCTCATAAATGACAAGTACTGGCTGGGGGCAGAACGTATGGGGCCTATCTTTTATTATTTGCGGGAATGAGGGCTACATTGACTGGTTTGCTATGAACACTGGATTTATGTGGGACATCGCACCTCAGTTCAATGCTCTACTTGTGTTTCCAGAAGTAAGTAATAGCTCCTGTCTCATCGATTATTCTTTCTTTCAGTTCACAAGGGTAAAATCTAATCACTTAATTATACAAGATTGCAGTGAAGGGTATCTGGACCTCAAGGTTGAATATCTTCCTGTTATATTTTCGTTGGAAGACAAGAAGGAAACTCAAGTTCTTCCTGCCAAAAGGTAATTGTATCCTCTACTTCTGCAAACAGTTGAAGCAACAGTAGGAAATATGCTTTGTAATTGTGATTGCATAGCTGCACATGCTTAATTTTAATTTATGTCCTCTGAGATATGATTTTTTTTTTAAAGAATCTTGTGGTGACATTAGATGGCAACTAAGATTGTACTTATGTTCTGTTATGGATCTCTGTGGCTATAAAATGGGCATCCGCTATAATGTGGTGAGACTACGACTATTTAGATATTCCATTTGCAGTACAAAGTGGTTGTGCCATGCACATACAGTTGCCTTCAGTGATTTCTGTTATTAATATTGTTAAATGTTTCATCATAGGCATAGACTGACCATTTTAAACCATTCACGTCGATGTTTCTTTCTAAACAGGATCAAGTGTACATGCATGGCTTTCAATTGATGCTCAGAATGTTGCAGTGGTTCAGTGTATGGTGAGTGATTAGGTTACATTGAAATTCAACTCAAATCGCTCATGGAAAAATATCATTAGAGAAAATTTAGGTACTTTTTGCCTCTTGAGCTCAAAAACTTGAGGAAATTTTATACTATTGCTTATTTTCATTTTAGGTTTTCTTTTCTTAACCGACTAGTTTATCCTATGCCATGTTTGCTAATCATTCTTACATTTCTTAATTGTCTTTCTAGAGTTGTGTTTAACTCTTATAAATTTTAAAATTTAATTGACTAGTCATAAGATTTTTTTTTTGAATGTATTGTTTGCAACAAGCAATGTTTTAATTTATGTTGAAATACATAATGAACTGTTTTGGGCATCTGGCAAGTTATCCTTGCTTCAATCAATATGTGACAAAGGGAATTGTTTTTTTTTTTTTCTTTCTTTAACATTTTCAATTCTTATTTCCTTTATATATATTTTTAAATTTGTTTATATAATCAATTAATAGTGCGTTTGGTTTGGTTTGCAGGTTAAACGGAGGGGAATTTGGCCCTTAAGGCTCCAGTGTTTCAACTACGGCTCTGATACCAAATGTAATAGCCGGATTTAATTTTACATCAATTTATTTTGATAAACTAAGACAGTAATTTCATAACACAGTAATTTTATAACAGTAACTTCCGTAACTTAAAATTTTACAATGAATAATAAATTTTTCTAACATAATACCACAATGCATAAATTTTAGATAAATACCTAAGTCTGATGCTGTTATCCTTCATGTTGTCTGCAACTTTCTTTCTTCCCGCTTCTTTAGAACACTACCCAAAACCGTCCTCCCTGCCGACTAGGTAGCTCCCTAGCCCCAGGATATCAACGGATATCCTGGCCCTCCGAGCCCAAAACCCCCAGCAACCCCCCGGTGCACTGTGTCAGTTCCACTCAAAATTTCACTCTGCCAATCCCCAACTCTCCCAAAATTCATCCCCAACTCCCCGTAGAATGATCCCTCGTCCAACTCCTTTCCCCCCCTTATCCCTCCTTCACCGACTTCCCTTCATTTACTCCCCACCTAATATCTTATCCCATTCTTTAATATCTTATCCCATTTATTTAATGCTTCTTATCCTTTATTTAATGTTTGTTATCCCACTCATATACGTAAGTTTTAATAAATTAAATTATCAACCCTATTAATTATTTACTCACATAATTAAAGAGTTGATTAATAATTAAATAACCATTGACAATTATGAACAATAATTAATGATAATTAATTTAGTTAATATTATATAGGAAACAATTATTGTTTGGCTAACATCTTAGGACAATCACATTATTAATTTAATTATAATTAATAATCCTTTACATTTATTTAAGCAGGGTCATTACACCTCATAAATGCTATGAAAAGATTTACCAAAAGATCACTTGAAATATAGATAATAATTGAACTTGTGTGTGTCATTATGAGTGACTTATTGTAGTGTATTTATACTTTTACAAAGTAACTTCTTTCGTTAATTCTAGGATCAAACTGTACCTTCTTATTACAACCACTTTACATGTAACGACCCCCACCTCGTTAAGACATAAACACAAGTGGGCAATTTTTTTATTATAAAAAAGAACATCAATTAGGAACACGTGTTAGTGGAATGACATTCATCAATATTATAACAATCTAAAATCATCTATGTCGCTACTTAGCAAGAATCAGATAAAACATCACTAATGTTTCATAGATTGATCATATCACAAGATTAATAAAGAAAACACCTTCCCAACCTACCCTTCAAGGTCATGATATCCAAGACACATAATCAATGCTCAAGTCCAGGATTCATCCAATTGATTTTGACCATCTAAGATCTCAGGACTAACGACTGATCTTATGAACAAGGAGGTATCTAATTCCCACAACCTCAATTCATTTCGAAATCCAAGACTTGATCAACAACAATACTTTACCATAATGTTCAAGGCACAAAAGATTAATCCACTACGCTACACAATGATTTAGCAATACCGCAAGTAATTGAATAATCTATGTCATTCAGTTCATTCTTAATTATTCAATAGACAAATCATTTATTTTAAACTCATCAATATGCATGTATTGTTACACACATGATTTTAAATAAATTATTCAACCTTCTTTAAAAATATTAGTATACTAACATCATTGAGTAATTCAAATTCGAACTTGATTTAAAATAAGGAAAGGGGTATTTACCTACTCATCTTAATATTAATTAAAATATCTTATGGACGTCCATAATAGATACTTAATTATCCTATTAATAGTTATTATAACCATGTAATATATTATTTTTAATTACTTATACGAAAACCATATATAATAAGTATTTTTATTATTAATTCGATTTAGATTTCTTTGAAATAAATTCCTGATATAAGTTTCCATATATAGGATGACAACATCAGTTGTTAATATCTACTATAATATTATTAATTTAATTGCTCTTAATTCCTAACTAACAAACAATCGTATAATTAAGTTTCTTGTATAATTCAATGGTGTTAATCATGTAGATATTATATCAACGCATTTTTAAAACTACTATTATTGTCCTACGGAATGTAACGTAAAAATTTTATCCACTCAATGCTATCAGGATGATCAATTGCTCCTTCGTTAAAAATAACTTAGGTTATTCATAGACACACAACCAAATCGTTACCATATCGATTGCCTACGTAATATGATATAATAGTTAGGAATGTATACTTGACGGTGTAAGATTGCATTGGTGTACAATGAAATCTAGGTGAACATAAGTCATTAGATATACCAGTTAGAGGGACAAGTAGTGATAAATATCTCATAGTTCATCGACGGTCAGAAGGTTAACCTGGCGTAAAGGTGCCTCACGACACTTCGGTTGTTATAATTATAGAGAAATTATATAATTATCAGTCGGGTAGTGTACAAATCATCGGTTCATATTAGTTATGGTGTTGGTAACTAGATCAAATGATTAAGTGAATTGCAACGATCTTATTATCATATATTTAGTCAGTAGTAAAACTAGCACAGCCATATAATTGTGGCTGATCAACGCAGAAAGGTTGATAAGATGAAAAGAATTCTTAAAAGAATATATTAAATTTTATTATTGGTTAACAAATAATCTTTTAGGTGGCAATCAGTTAGCTATCAAAGTAATTTTTAAATATGATTAGGTAAATGTAAAAAAGTAAACACATAAACGGATGTCTTTATAATAGACAAGAAGTTAATGATTGAAATCACAGCCATTTATTTTGTGTGACTACTAAGAATATTCCAGCCATATTTAATCCTGTCCATAGAAAACTTATTAAACACTAAATCCCTATTAAATCTGCCCATTATCAATAGGTATACGCCTTTCGGCGTAATAAAATCGAGGATAAAATATCAGGTCATGCCATGATTGTCAAAAAATACATGGACAATTTTCCAAGTGGTAACACACATACCTGGTGGATTCGACAAGGTTAAGAAGTCTCGAATCATCAAGATAGTATTCAAATGATTCCTTACACAGCTCGGGTAATGAAGGGATTGATAATAATTCTTCTTAGATATGTTTATTAATGGAGTTTCGGGTAGAGCTCATCGCTCCATGGATCAAGATACACAAAGGAAAGATGAATTTACAAGTCAAAATTTTGTTTTTCTCCTAAGAAATGAGTATATAACGACACAACATATCTCTTAGAGACTTCTAGGAGACAAGTTAACATCATGAATCTTGGCTATATTAGAAACAAAACGCCACAATAGATTGGGCGATTCACCATTTTGCAAGAGCTACTGTCACTAAAAGTTTACAATGTCAAATGTAACAGTCTATTAAGATTGTTACCTTCAAGATTAATATGATTTTAATAACTGAAAGAGAAGAGATTGTGTTGTAAGTTTCACTTACAATTCACAATTACAATGGAGTAACTACATTGTAGGCGTTTAAAATTTTAAATTCTTTAACATAGAGGAAAACGATTGTTCATCCCCAGACCCAGAATATGTTATTCATCCATCCACATTCAAGTATTTTAAGAGGGCGTAAGACCCGCAACAAATATGTAAACTAGTTGATGTTAATTATTAAACCATTTGTCACTAGAAATGTTTTACTCAACTCTTTTATAAACAAGGGATGAATCCACGATGATTTTTGTTCTTGTAACAAGTTCGTGAAGAAAATATGTGGGTTACTCTCAGTACCTTATAGATATTTTGTTTACAAGAGGCATAGTGATCGTGTAACAATCCGATTTCAACAAAACGCCTCATGGAGTTTAACCATCATATCAGTATATACACAACAATTCATGATGAAATTTATCTATTAACTCAAGTGTAATAAAAAACCAAACGCACCATGCGATCAATTATTCCATCAAGTAAAATCCACAATCGGGAATGAAATTTGAACATATTTCGTAGTTTAACTGTACAAAATCAGAGCACAACAAGAATGATACTGCTTCTAAAATTAACCACGAAAATAATTATATTAGTTACACAGATAATATATCTATCTATCTATCTATATATATATATATATAGTTTAACACCCGATCAACACCATGGCATCATAGATATAGTCGATTCTTGTTAAATATGGAAATGAACTTTGATAATACATTATTATATTCAACAGTAGGTCTACATATGTATACATTTTAGAAATAAAAAAATTGTTCTCGTTCCAAAATTAAATACTCTATAATGAATCTATCATTTAAATAAACAACTAATTTCAAGTACCAGAACTCGAAGCTTGTAGATATTTTATGTCGAAACTTCAAATTGAAGACTTTCTCAAGTACTATCGCTTCCACCTACTAATACAAGGACTTCACTGGTACCTCCCAACCAACACTAGGGGTACTCTTCTTCCCCCTTAGCCCCCCAAGCCGCAAAGGGGCCAAGAACAAAACCAAAACACAATAGCTTCCAATCTTTCATCGCAAGGAAGAGATTCCACTCTTTCCTAAGCTAGGATTCCCAACTCTCACAAGTAAACCATAGTCCAACCAAAATTTTATAGCATAAAAATACTAGGTAGAATTGAGATCCATTTCTCTTCTACACCATTTTTTTTTATAGAAATTTCCTCACTGACACATGTTCACATGCAAAACTAATTAACTTTTTAAATTAATTTAATTATGATTATTCACCCACACACTTTTCACACTCTCCCCAAGTTGCACATGTAATTACCATTTTAATTTTATTTAAAAATCCATTTTCCTCACATTCCTCAATGTGTTCCTATTTTCACTCCTAGTTGTCCCTTAGTTCCCCAATTTATCATTAAATTATTGTCTCCTAAGAAGATATTAATTAGAGTTTGATTAGGAGTCTTCCTATAGTTAGACTTAGTGGTGGTTTGACTCAAGATGTTATTCTATGTGTATACCTATTCTCTCAAGTTTTAATTTCTTCTATTTTATTTCGTGCGCACTAGAATAAAATGTGCACTTTTCATCAAAGTGTCAAATACCACAAAAATTGAATCATGTTTCCTTGTCGTCAGTGGAAATCCAATGATGAAATCCATTGAAATGGCTTCCCATTTCTATTTAGGAATAGAGTGTGGCTGTAAAAATCTTGCGAGATGTCTATGTTCATCCTTCACTTGATGACATTCTAGACCTCTCACCACATAACTTACTATGTTTTCTTCATTCCTTTCCATAATAATAAAGTCTTAAGGTCTGCCTTCATATTTGTGACTCTTAGATGAGCCATGTATACTGCTCAATGAGCATCGGTTAAAATCAAACTTCTTAATTCGTCATTAGGCAATACATAAATTCTATTGTTATACCTCATCAATCTGTCATTGTCAAAGGAATAACCTTCATACTTCGGTGCCATCATGGTATCTTGTCCAATACTATTCTTAACGTCCTTGTACCAATCATCATCAATATGTAAGGTTAGAATATTTTCTTGAAGATTTGTCTTAAGCGGAATTACCAAGAATATGTGTAGTCTCCTACTCAACGCATCTGCTACTCTATTCACCGTTTCTTTAATGTAAGTAATCTCAAAGTTGTATTCACTAAGTAATTTTGACCAATGCCTCTGTCGCGCGTTCAAGTCACTCTTAGTGAATATATGATGCAATCCACAGTGATATGTCTTTAATTCATTTTTTTTTCCAATTAGATAATGTCTCCAAACTCTCAAGGAATATACCATTGTTGATAACTCCAAGTCATGTGTTGCATATTTCTCCTCATGCTTTCTAAATTTAATTGAAATGTAAGTGATCATTTGACCTTCTTTCATCAAAAATATGCCTAAACCTTCTTTGAATGTGTCCGTGCATACCAAAAATTCATTGTCCATATCAGGGACTTTCAGTATTGGTGTTTTCATCAACAACTCTTTAAGATTTTGAAATGCTTCCACACATTTCTCTGTCCAAACGAACTTCTTGTTTTTCTTTTTCAATGTTGTGATCATATTTTCTATCTTCAAAAAACCTTCTAAGAACCATAAGTAATATCCTACTAAACCCATAAAGCTACGTACTTATTGTACGTTCATCATAACTAGCCATTCCATAGTAGCCTCTACTTTCACTAGATCCATAGTGTTACCTTCTCCAGATATGATATGTCCCAAATAATGAATCTTTGATTGGTAAAAAGGACATTTCGATAACTTCTTGTACAATTTGTTTTCTCTTAGGCACTGTAGGACCAATATCAAGTGTTCGTCATGATCTTATTTCAACTGAGAATAAATCAATATGTCATTGATAAATAATTGAACAAACTTGTCCAAGTATTCACATAATACCCCATTTATCAAGCTCATAAATACACCTGGGGCATTCATCAATCCAAACGGTAAAATGATGAACTCATAGTGTCTGAATTTCATCTTAAATTCCATCTTAGGGATATATTCCTCCTTGATCTATAACTGATGATATCTTGATCTCAAGTCAATCTTTGAAAACACCATTTCTCCTTTCATATGGTCAAATAGATCATCAATCCTTGGAAACAGATATTGGTTTTTCATTGTTTCATTGTTCAATTGACGGTAGTCAATAAAAAGTCTCCACGACCCATCCTTCTTTCTAACAAAAATCACTAGCACACCCCACGGTGATATGCTTGGACGTATGAGTCCTAAATCCAACAAATCCTTCAATTTCATTTTTAACTCCTGCATTTTCAATGTCGACATCTGGTACAGAGTTCCCGTAATCAGTTATGTTACAAGTTTCAAATATATTGTAAACTCAAGTTCTGTTTCTAGTGGTAAACCTAGTAGTTCCTCAGGAAACATGTCTACAAACTCTAATACTACCGGAAAGTTTTCCAATCCTTCAGTCTCTCCCTTTTCATTAAGTGTTAGGATGGCATATAACTTCCATCCCTTTCACATGGTTTTCTGTAATTGTAGGGAAGAAATAAGCCTCAATGAAACTCTCTGATTTCGTTCCTACAATCACTCTACTCTATCCCAAATCGTTCGTCAAGATTAATTGTTTTGTCTTATAGTTAAGTATCACATCATGTGATTCCAACCATTCCATACCAATCACTATGTGATAATATCCTAACATCATGACATATAGGTTTTCCTTTATTATAAAGTCACCCAAGTTAATTCTACAGTCCATAACCTTCCCTCTAACTTTCAGCTTGGCACCCAAGGCCATTTCTATGTATCTGAACGCATCCTTATTGACTACTTTTACCTTAATTCTCTTAAGCCCTGCACTTGAAATAAATCTCTATGTGGCTCTTGGATCTATCAAAATACTAAAATTTTGGTCGAAGATCATACCTGACGTCTCGTGCATAGTGGACTCATGCTCGTCTTGGCGATTGTTCACTGATACATGTATCATGTAAGCCTTTCCAGAATCTCCAATTGTAGTGGGTCCTGATGATGTGACCACTCTCGCCCTCTCAATTAGACAATCCCACTAGTAATTTGGCTCTCCACATGTCCAACATCCATTCTTCGTTCTAGTGCCCCTCATCCCCGAAGTAGGATTTGTTGGCCTAGCATTCTGTGATCATGGTTTGTTCTTCCCAAAAGACCTAAACTATTGTTGTTGTTGTTGACGACATTACTTCTACTATTGTTGTGGTTCTCTGTAAGGATTCCTCTATTGAGGAGTTTGTCTTCTTGATGTTGTGAAGATAGGTCCTATGGGCATATGTCGATGCCCAGAAGTCTGTCTGGCTAGTGTTTGATGCTATTTCACTCCCGGTGTCATCTATCCAGTCGGTCTAGAAGGAGTCATGCCTTGAACCCCATTATTTATCTCCTCCTCAGCTATGAGGGCCTTTTGAACTGCATCGTGCAACGTTTGAGGCATTGGGATCCTCACCTTCACACAGATGTGGAAGTTAAGGCCGAACATAAACTTGTTGACATTTAACTTCTCTATGCTTAGATGTGGAGCATACCTAAGTAGCTCCATGAACCTAGCCTCATACTCTGGCATCGTACAACTACCCTATCATAAGGAATTTAACTCATTAAGATTACACTCAATAAACTCCTCAAAAAATTACCTCTCACGAAATTGTTTGTCGAACAACTCCCATGACACATCCTCGAAGACCATGTTTAGTTGAGGTAGGAGTGTCTTCCACCAAAGTAGAGCACTCCCTTTCAACTAAAATACCGACATGTGGACTTTCATGTTGGAGGTGTAAGCATGAAGTGCGAAGCACATCACCATGTTCTCCAACCATGCCTCGGTGGATAAGACATATGTGGTACACCAGAACTTAGGAAAATTCACTTTCTCGAGTTCTTTGTGTATGCTACTACTACCAGCTAGAGTGCGGTGTGAACCCTCCTGAGGCACAGAGGTTCTTCCCTCGTCCTGATCAAGATGGTTGATCAATGCCTCAAACATCCTCAGGAAGGATCTCATCATACCTACCACATCTCCCACAACAATTTTCTTATGCTCAATAGTCTACTCATCTCCCTGAGGGTTAGATCCCTCTAGTGTAGATACTATCAGAGGAGGCACATATCTTCCTCTTGTACCATGATGTCTACTTCCTCTTCTTCCTCTAACCATGATTACCTATATGGAAAATTTCCAAAATTTATTAGTGATACAATTTTAGTCATTTTATTTAACACAATGGAAGTTGTAACGGTCTAATTTTGTAGGGTTGAGCCCACTTTCATACCATATGTAGCAAACCTTGCCTCGTTAAGACCTAAACACAAGTGGGTAATTTTTTTTTTTAAACATCAATTAGGAACATGTGTTAGCGAAATGACATACATCAATATTATAACAATCTAAAATCATCTATGTCGCTACTTAGAAAGAAATCAGATACAACATCACTAGTGTTTCCTAGACCAATCATATCACAAGATTAATAAATAAAACACCTGCCCAACCTACCCTTCAAGGTCAGGAAATCCAAGACACATAATCAACGCTCAAGTCCACAATTCATTTGATTAATTTTGACTATATAAGATCTCAGGACAACGAATGTTCTGAGGAACAAGGAGGTATCTAACTCCCACAACCTCAATTCATTTCGAAATCCAAGACTTGATCAACAAAAATAATTAACCATAATGTTCAAGGCACAAAAAAAATCCACTATGCTACAAAATCCTTTAGCAATACTCCAAGTAATTGAATAATCTACACCATTCAGTTAATTCTTAATTATTCAATAGATAAATCATTGATTTTAAACTCATCAATATACAGGTATTGTTACACACATGATTTTAAATAAATGATTCAACCTTCTTTAAAAATATTAGTATACTAACATCATTGAGTAATTCAAATTTGAACTTGATTTCAAAGTGATAATAAGGAAAGAGGTATTTACCTACTCATTTTAATATTACTTAAAATCTCTTATGGACTTCCATAATAAATACTTAATAATCCTATAAATAGTTCTTGTAACCATGTAATATATTATTTTTAATTACTTATAAGAAAACCATATACAATAAGTATTATTATTATTAATTCTATTTATATCCCTTGGAAAGAAAATCTTGTTATAAGTTTCCATATATAGGATGACAACATCAATGGTTAGTATCTACTAGACTATTATTAATTGAATTTCTGTCAATTCCTAACTAACAAACAATCTTATACATAAGTCCCTTGTATAATTCAATGGTGATAATCATGTAGATATTATATCAATGTATTTTTAAACTACTATTACTGTCCTATGGAATTTAATGTCATAAATTAATCCACTCATTGCTATAAGGATGATCAATTGCTCCTTCGTTAAAAATAACTTAAGGATGATCAATTGCTCCTTAATAATTGAAAGAGAAGAGATTGTGTTGTAAGTTTCACTCACAATTTAAAATTACATTGGAGTAAATACACCGTAGGCGTTTAAAAATTTAAATTATTTAATAGTGAGGAAAACGATTGTTAATCTACAGACCTAGAATACGTTCTTCATCCATCCTCATTCATGTACTTTAATAGGGCATGAGACCCACAAAAGCTATGTAAAATAGTTGATTCTAATTATTAAAATGTTCGTGACTGGAAAAATGATACTCAAGTCTTTTATAAAGAAGGGATGACTCCACGATGATCACCATGCATGTAACAAGTTCGTGAAGAAATTATGTGTGTTACTCTCAATACCCTTATATTGATTTCGTTTACAAGAGGAATAGTGATCATGTAATGATTCGATTTCAACAAAAAGCCTCATGGAATTTAACCATCATATCAATATATACACAACAACGCATCATGCAATTTATCTATTAACTCAAGTGTAATCCACAACCAAACGCACCATGCAGTCAATTATTCAATCAAGTAAAATCCACAATCAGGAATGAAATTTGAACAAATTTCGTAGTTCAACTAGACAAAATCAGAGCACAAGAAGAATGATACTACTTCTAAAATTAACCACAAAATCAATTCTATCAGTTACATAGATAATATATATATACATGCTTACTTTAGCACATGATCAACACCATGCTCTCATAGAGATAGTTGATTCTTGTTAAATCTGGAAATGAACTATGATCATACATTATTATATTCAATTGTAGTTCTACATATATATACATTTCATAAATACAAAAAATGTTCTCCTTCCAAAATTAAATAGTCTACAATGAATCTATCATTTAAATAAACAACTAATTTCAAGTACCAGAACCTGAAGCCTGTAGATATTTGATGTCGAAACTTGAAATTGAAGACTTTATCAAGTACTCACGCTTCCACCTGCTAATTCAAGGACTTCACTAATACCACCCAGTCAATTCTAGGGGTACTCTTCTTCCCCCTTAGCCCCTCAAGCTGCAAAGAGGAAAACCACAAAACTAGAACACAATTGTTGGAGTTACTTCACACACACCTAGGATTTATTTTTCTTAAGGTTTTTATTTGTTTATTAGTCATAATTAGTCATTATCCAGTCTCCTATATTTTAGGAGAGAATATTCCACCTGGAGAATATTCTCTTTTAGTTCACACTTCAGTTTGACTAGTTGAGTTGAGTTTATATGTTGCATTGGGATCATCACCATGTTAATTAGACCTTGCCTTGGTATCATCACCAGAGTGGCACATTAGCCTTAATTCCCTCAGTTAAATCCTCACTACTCTCTGTTCAGTCAGTTAATTGAAGACTAGTTGACTAGTTGACTCAACTAGGTGGCAGTTCACTCTCACAACTGCCCGAGAGACTAGAATAGGTGGCAGTTCACTCCCGTAACTGTTGGTGTGTGTCCAGATCACTCTATACCACCACTATGGTGACTTGGTTCACCTCAAGTCAAACTCTTTGAGTTATATAGAGTATATCATGTGTAAATTATTCATTATTCAAAACGGTTAATGAGAATTCTTCCATTGTTTCTCTCCTTCTTCTTCTTTCTCCAATTCTCTCTGCAAACGTGTGTATTATTGTTTAGATAGATATATTGTATGCAGTTTCAACACATTTACATGGTATCAGAGCTGACGGACTGCTAAGAAAAATCAACACCAAAATGTTTTGCAGGTACAAAAGATTGAAGATAGCATAAAGATGGAATTCCAAAAAGATTTCATTCTTACACCTCACAACTATTTTTCATGGAAGGAGAAAATAGCCATACATCTACAATCCAAAGGGTTGTATAGG
>JASDQU010245617.1:0-10556 GCA_032191745.1 Picea mariana | reverse complement strand
AAAAGGACTTTGCATATACCCACGAAGGAGGAAGGATTACTAGCGAAGCAAGAAGAACACCGTGAAGGAAAGAAAGCAGCCACTTGGTTCTGCCAGAAGTGGATGTCTCAACTTCAGTGTGTTTTGCTTCCCCTGATGTAATCATCTTTCAGAGACAAAGAGCAAGCCGGGTGGCCTATCCTGAGCTTGTCGAGTGGTTAGTAACCTTTTGGGGACCAAAAGGTCTTATTGTTGGGAGGTGTGATCCGAAATCGGATTCAAAAGGCTGTCAGGGCATGAAAAATGCTCAAAAATGAAAGTGCTCAGAATCCGACGAAACCAACACCATTGCGTCCGTCTCGTCTTCCTGATTCCGGTGGTATAATTTTTATGTCAAACGGAGTCCGTATGAAGAAAATATCGCATTCTGTCCGCCGAGCCAAACATGCAAAATTTCGGGATGCTGACTGTACCTGTCCGTACAGGACATGTGTCAGTCCGTACAGGGACACGTGGCATGTCCGTACAAGTGACACATGGCAGGACCAAGGGACGACATGTGGCAGGTTCGTACGACGACACGTGGCAGGTTCCGTACAGGACACGTGGCAGCACCGGAAGGCGACACGTGTCAGGTTGATTTGGCATTTTCAGCGCGCAGTTGGACCAATCCCGAAGTGACACGTGTCACCACTGAAAGGGTGACACATGGCAGGGTGACGTCAGCAGCTAACGTGGCAGGGTGACGTCAGCAGCTAACATGGCAGGTTGACGCGACAAGTGACTGGGCGTACGACGGATGACGTGGCAGGTGACAGGGCAATGACGCGTGGCAGTACGGCAGACGACATGGGCCAATCAAATGCTGACACATGGCGAGTTCTGGTTGGTTTTTAAGGTGCCACGTGGCCCAATCGCGGGTTGCCATGTGGCACCCCGGGTTTAGCCAATGAGGGCTATATCAAAAGATTTTTGGGCCCGGGGGTTCGAACCTCGGACCTCTCCCACTGCAACGTTTTAAACAAAGTCCGCATTCATTTATATGTGACCGTATACTATGGCACGGTTAACCGTAAGCCCGTGGTCCTTTGCATTGTTATATGATCGGGCGAGCGGCATTTGGCGGGAGTATATATATGATCGTTATATTGGAACCGGGCGCGTTCCATATGGTTACATATAACCAACGTTTAAATAAAATGCACGGTTAAACAAGTTATGTTACGGTTACATGTGACCACGGCAGGTGCGTTAACGGGCGCGGATGTTTGAAACCGTGCGTGAGTTTGAACGCTGGGTTGTGGTCCTATGTAAATGCCAAGTGACCGGGTGCTGGCGCTTTGGGGTGGCCCGCGCATAGCCCAAGGGCTAGCACGTGGCCACATAAACCTCCATATGACCGTTTAAGGTGCGTGCGCCCGGGTGAAAGGGGCTAATGCCCGTATATAACTAATTTTATAGTTATAAAGTGGGTTTTCAACCACTTTTGAGTTATTTTAATGTAATTGAGCTCATTTGTTATGTAATTGGGAGTTATTGGGCTTTTTTAGAGCCTAATTTTTGGGAGGAAGTTGGAGATGGATAACCAACTTTCCCAACTATTTAACCAAGGCTATGTTGAGGCCATTGGGTAAGCTTTTGAGAGCCTTTGGAGAGCTTTTGGATGGTTTTGGAGAGCAGAGATGCTGAGGCAAAGCCAGGTCTAAGCCAGTTTGAGGCAAGGAAGCTGTTGAGGTAGAGATGTTGTCGGATGATTTCTGAGAGTTCGGGACATCCGTTTCAGGTGTCGTAAGTTGTGCAAGATTCTAGAGATCATGGAGAACATGACCAAAACAGTCTAGAAGCCAATTGGCATTGTAAAGATGTACTAATAAGCTTTCGAAAAGAAATCAAGAAGCCTCTCTCACAGAGAAAAGGCCCGGAGACGTAGGCAAAGTTGCCGAACTCCGTTATCAAACTTGTGCATTATGGTTTGTTGCTTTTCATTGCATTTCAGATCTAAAAATATGTTAATGGTTGTATAATTCATTTTCTTTTCCTCGTTCTTTCGCTAAGTTTCCCAATGGTCATTTAATGCATGCAAATAAAACTCAACCATAAGTCATTTCGAAAAATCCTGACGGATCAGAAGCACTAGTGCTTTTTAAGTTTATGTATGATATGGTGTGTTTAAGTTAGTGTGTTCCCTAGTGCATATATAATTTGTACATACGAGTGCCTGTATTACCATGTGCACCAAAGGGTGGTGAAATTTTGAATATTCGAGATGAGATGTTAGTGGCACTATTTTTACTAAGCATCGATGCATATATTATACTTACAACACCGGTGCATATATTATATTTAGAGCCCCATTGCGTATTGTAAGCATGGACACTGTAAAAATTTGAAACAATAAATATAATTGTACGTTATGTCATTTATGGAACGACGATTTTCTCAATATTTCACACCAGTGTTTTAATATAATTGATGGGCATTGGTGCATATGACTCCTAAAAATGCACAGCTTTCTATATCATGGCATGCACCATATGGTGAGTTCGTGAATGTTAAGCAATGTTGTTAACATGAAAATTCCCAACGATGTTTTTTCATTGTACAGTTCACACCGCAAAGGCATTTAAAAAAAAAACGACAGCTACAAACTAGTTTGGGATCCAATGCAATGAGTGGTTCCATTGCAATAGATAAAAAATGCCCCATATATAAGTAAAGAAACCCTATAAAAATCTACTCCTTACAAAAATTTCTCGTTGTGAAATAGAGAGAGGAAAAGTAAGAAAAACAATAAGAAAATTAGGGTTTCCAATACTGAAGGTAACTATGAAACCCTTTTATTTTCTTGGGAATGCATTGGAAATTACTTAAATCAAATAGGGGAAAGATTAAGATGATCAATATAATGAAATCATATACTTGAAATTTGTTTTCTGCAGATTTGTATGTGATCTATGATGACCTCTTTCAAATTTGGCTCTTCAAAAAATCCACCCACTCTGAAGTTTTTATTGGTAAATCTCTCTGGCACAAATCCCCCCTCTAAATTTTGGCAAAAGAATGAAAGAATGAGCATGGTTTTTATTTATAAACACATGCATTTAGAAAAACTGAAATTCCCGCTCATTTTTTTGTTGTATATTTCGGTGCATTGATGCTAAGTGTGCACATTGTTTTCTTTTCGTAACTTACTTTTTCGGTGCACTATACAATACGTAGTGCACCGATGCAGTGTGTACATATAATGCACTGACTCATCTTTTTGTTGTATATTTCGATGCATTGATGGCAAACACTCACACTATCTTTTGTAACTTGCTTTAATCACTGCGTTATACATATCGTACAACATCGGTGTGGTGTTTAAGTACTAACACACCGAAAAACAATTTAATTTGCAAAATGCAAATGTAAACATCCACATTTAAATTTTGGGGAGGTTTTGCTTTGTGGAGGTCAATCTTTGGTGCTTCTTGTAACTTAAAGCATCGGTGTGTTTTGGGTATAAGGACGCATCCGAGCGTCCTTATATAATCAAGAGCATAATTAACTTATAAAATTTATTCGAAATTATGTTTGAAGTTAGATTGTTCTATGCTTCCTAAGATAATGGTTTTGGCTCAAATGCAAGAAAAAATGAATTATAATATCAAATGGTCAATTCTTCAAATTTCAGCTCATTCCATATCGTTGCAAGTCCTTCAAGTTCCCCTTAGCTAATTGCAGTAAGTTTAGATTTTATCTATAATTTGTTTATCTCATTGAATTTATGTTATGTATTCATGTGCAATTGAATAATTGTTCATTGAATTTTGCAGGATCATGATTCATGATGGAGTTTGGATGTGCAAGATATTCCAATAGTCCCAAAATTTTGCAAGCTCTTATCAGGAGAAAGATATCGCAAGTAGATGTTTGATGAAAATGGACAACTTCTTTACCCTACCAATTATAACATGTCATCTTCCAACAACCAATTAAGGTCAACGATATTACACTTTGAATTGAATCTCTTTTATGTGGACACCCCATGGGGTGTAAGAAAATTGTATTTTTGGATTTTCAATGGAAACAAATGTAAATGTATTGCTTAATTCGACATTCGTTTTATAAAGTGGTTGGTTCTATGTTTATTATCGGGGAAAATTTTTCCATGCTTCCAATAAATGTTTGGTATAATGTTTGAACATACTAAATGCATTGTGTTACTAATATTATTGATGTAATGTTCAATATTTTTACAATATGGATTCTAACAACAAGAGACCTCTCTATTGTCTACTATTGCACCTCATTGTGATGTCAAGTCACAAGCTTGCTATTAAATGAGCACAACTTAGAGATGAAGCATATCGAGCTTCGTTGAATCAACCACCTATTCAATTCCCACTACATCCCGAGTCACCAATTCAAAACCTCTACAGTAATACTAGTTCTTCAAATGTTGGGGACGAAGGCAATGATATAGAGGTTGGTATGGATAATTTCTTACGGGATGCCCAAGCCATGGAGGGAATGTTGTTACATGCATTCCAACAAAATGAACTAGGGGATGACACTGATATTGTCGATACCTTCTTTGAAAGCCTGAAATATGCTTCCACCACCCCTCTCTTCGAACATGGATCAAGGTCTACCCAACTAGGGACAACAATGTTATTATACAACTTGAAAGCAATGTATGGTATGTGAGACGTGTGTTTATTGACACTTTTGAGGTAACTAACCATTAAGTGCCCTAATTTTTTAAGGAATATTGTCACACATTGAAAGAAGAAAATCGTTGATTCTATACATGCTTAATGGCAGTGTACATTTATATTGCCCACTAATTGCAAGTTACTCAAAGATAAGGTGTACTTCTGAGAGATAATTCCTTGCATGATAGTTGTGCAAAGGCAAAGAAAATGTTAAAAATGTTGGGCGTTGAGTATATATCATACCATGCATGTTTGAATGATTTTATTCTATACAGAAATGAATATGCATACAAAGAGATATGTAAAAAATGTGGGCATGACAGGTACCATAAATCAAAAAACAAGGGTAAGGTAAATGGTCCTCCTCATAAGATATTGAAGCACATGCCTATAATTCCAAGGATTCAAAGGCTCTTTCATTGCAAATGATTAGTTGTGTTGTAGGGGTGGCATGCCTCACATAGAACTGAGCTAGGAGTTATGTGAATCCCAGTATATTCAGTAGTCATGAAGCATATAGAGGATACATGGCCCAATAAATCCAAGGATGAAGTACAAAGCCTACGATTGAGTATAGCCATGGATGGAGTTAACATGTATTCCCTCCAAAGCACCAACTATTATGTTTGGTTAGTCATAGTGATTAATAACAATATCCCCCTATGGTTGTCTGTGAAGAATGAACATATTGTGTTGGCTTTTATAGTCCTGAATAGAAGAAAAGTGAAGATAATGGATGTCTACCTCAAACCACTGATCGATGAATTTAAGAAATTATGGGAAGGGATACATGTATATGATGTATCAAGACCCATCCCAATGGAGAGGTCTTTTACGTTGTACAACATATGTGCGTACACCACACATGATTATCCAGGACTAGGAGTTTTCTCTAGTAAGCATGTGGATTGATTTGTTATATCTGTAATGTTATTTGGCATACTTAATTTGGTGCAATTATCTTCTTAACACTAATGTGCTTTGTATACAATAACATCACAGGTCTTGTAACAAAGGGGTATCATGGATGTAAATACTATGGAGCTTCCATAAAGGCTAGGTGGTCCAACTACCTACGAAAGTTGGTGTACAACTGCTCGAGGGTATTACTCCTGGAATACCACCCTTATAGAAAAGTTACATATGCTTCCAATGGTAAACTAGAGAGAACCTAGAGACCCAAAATAATGACACTGACGAATTGGATTAGGACATATGACACAAAGAAGGAGAAAGAAATGGTAGAATTGTTTGATTTACATGGGGAACCTATGTTCTATGATCCTGAATTTTTTGACACCTATGTTGAGAAAATGCCCATTGGGATGAAAGGAAATCTGTATTTTATGAACTTCCATATTGGGAGCATCTTAAGATTGGCCACTTACTAGATCCCATGCATATACTAAAAAATGTTTCATATTCTTTATGGAAACATATACCATCAAATAAAAGCGACAAATTGGTAGTTGAGAGAGATCTTATTGCTTCAAATACTAAAACATTGGCCAAGAAAATAAAGTAAAGGAGAGGTTGGTCCCTCTTGATCTTTTAAAAAAGGTGATGTCCCATGGATTTTGAAGAAAGATGATCTTTCTGTGGCGAAGGATATTATATTATATGTGAAAGAACCTTCTTTATATAGGTCAACTCTACAACATTGCTTCACTCTAGAAGGGAATTTGTCGAGGTTGAAATCACATGATCATCTGAACCTTCTAAGGGTATGTATGTCGAATACATGATTCTTCTTCTATAGTGTCAGTTAAAATATGCTATGCACTCATAGTTTTGTGGTAACTAACGACGTGTGTGTCTATTTTGTAGTGCCATTATCCTTTGCTTATGTGTGGTTGTGTGAACCATGACTTGCCTTAGGACCTGCGATGTGTCATATCAAAATTATGTGTATTTGTGTGTTGGATCACATCAAAGGAGATTCATATAGCTAGCATTCCATGGTGGCATCGAGAGACAACTGAGATTTTTTGTATGTTTGAGAAAAAACTTCCCATGAGTTTTATGGGCTTGCAAGTCCATCTTCTAATTCACCTACCTAATAAGGTTGAATTAGTTGGGGTGCTCTCATGTTGTTGGATGTTATTCTTATAAAGGTACATGAATAAATTAAAGGGCTTTGTTCAACAAAGGGAAAACCAGAGGGCTCTATGGCAGAGGGGTACATAGTATACGAGTCATTCTATTATGTCGATGAGTACATCAAGCAAATTGACAACACACCAGGGGCAGTGGTTTGGGACAACCAACATGATGAGAACAAAAGGGAAAGGGAGCTAGTCCAAAAAAATGGAAAAAGGTGCTTGTTAAAGAGTAAGTCACTTATATTTTGTCAATTTTGTATAGAGCAATTGTTTACATTGAAGTTAATAATGTACATGTGATCTCATGCTATTCATTTTAAATTATTGTATACACCAATGAATTTAGAATTTGATGCCAGCAATAAATTTGTTTTTTACAATGCAGAGGGAACGCGACCATGGGTCACGTTGTATAAAGAGAAAAAAAGGAAATGGGACAGTGACAGAAAATAATTAAGACAGTTGAATGGTAGAAGCATGCCTTATTCTAATCATTTAAAAGAAAATATGTCATAAATCTATGCCAACAGTTGGGTGGCCGACCAAATACAATATAAATATGTCTATGTCCGGTCATAACCTACGTGGAGAAGAGTTGGATGCACTAAACACAGGGATTGGGTGCAATAACTCTCTAAGTACCATGTTCAATTTATAATATTGTACATTTGAATTATAACAAGTATTACGTTTTTATTAATGCTCAGGTTATTAGACATATGACACCATCCTTTGTTCACAATTTTATAGGTGCATTTATTTCCATCCATGTGGGCATGTGGACATCATTTTTGCACTAAGGATGTCGATGATGGACACATCACATAAGATTGTGGACTGAAGGTTGAGTTCGACCAATCTAGACGTGCTAGACACCATGATCAAAATCTAATAAAGGGGAAGTTAGGTTACATTGGAAAGATACACGATATCATGCA
Source organism: Picea mariana (assembly GCA_032191745.1). Taxonomy (NCBI): domain Eukaryota; kingdom Viridiplantae; phylum Streptophyta; class Pinopsida; order Pinales; family Pinaceae; genus Picea; species Picea mariana. The sequence continues at coordinate 2,837 of JASDQU010245617.1, read as the reverse complement.
AGTGGACTTCTCATCTTTTCATTGTATTATTTTTAGTTACAAGGGGTGGGATACCTTCGATTGGGGAAATGTAAAGGAAGATCGTGATAATGGGATAATATGTATTAACTCTAAAAAAATGTGGGTTGAAACTAAGGAGCCTTATGTTTTCCCAAAACATTGCAACCAAGTGTTTTTTTACCTAGATGTGTTGGATGGGGATTGGTGGTTCATACTGAGACATGATCTGAGATCAAAACGATTTTTTGAGAACAACAATGTTATAATGCCAAGTGATGAATATAATCAAAGTGATGGCAACAAAGAGTGATATGTAAATGTTTTGTCTCAATATTTAAATTGCGGATGTGTCATTCTATTATGACTATCTATAATTAGCCAATTATGTTTTTTTTTTCTTCATTTTATAATGTTGGATATGAAAAGTTAACAACCATTCACAACCACCATTTTGAAATTACATTAAATGGTACAAGCATAAAATGTGGTTTTTGAAATGTTTTTATTGTCATATTTGTTCTTTATTATAACAAATTTATGTTGTATTGTATTAACATATGTTTATGTTAACCTTTGAATTACTCAGCGTTAATTGAGATATCACAAAGTTGATGACGTATTCATAGAATATAGTAGTAAATATTTATTTTAAATTTATTTAAAAAAATGTTGATATTAAAAAATCAAACCTCAATTTTTTTATTGTTTGGGAAATTCAAAATTCAAATAAATATATACTTACTTTGATGGAACTTCTAAGGACAATTCCAACAAAATAACTTCTTGCAACATCTGTGAGTTGTGGAATCACACTTGTGGTGTTGGCATTACCAACTTCGATGGCATTCCCAACCTTAAATAGTGCAACTATCATGGCCTTCATCTATTCCACTCCATCCTTTAGTTTTCTAATCATACTAATCATTCTTTTTACATTCTCCTTGAAGTAAGTGTTAATAATGGAAGGACATGCATTCTAAAAGATTCGTTTTCTAGAGCCTAGTCACAATTAAGGAAAATTTTATGGATCCATTGTATAGAAACCTTTGTCAATTTTCTTAATTCTTAAAACACTAAGTATAAAATATTTGGTGTTATTCTCGTAAAAGTATTCCAATTTCCAAGTATTTGTATAATTTTTAGAAAATATTGACAACTTATAGAGTTAAATATTTTTTTTCATACTAGAATTTGGGTGAACAATTTATTAAAAAAATTGAAATTAGCAAATTATTTTTAGAAGAAAACAAGACAAATCATGAAGTTTAGCCTCTAAAGTTTTCCTTGACCATAATCCAACCCTAGAAATCTTGGATATAAATTGTTACCATGGAAGACAAAGATTGAAAACAAAGATCGAAATTCATTATTATTAATAATTTCATTTTCATATTTAATAATTTAAATGTAATTAAATAAGTTTAATTAATTATAAAATTTGAATAACAAAAATTATTAAATATAATTGTTATAAATTTAATGAACAATTATTATAACTTTATCATTACAATAGATGAAAATATAACATTTCATAGGAGTAATTATTTGAATTGATTTTTTCATTCATTAACCAAATCCAATATTTGCATACATTTTAATACATTACTTCGTATGTTTTTTTAATAGAAGATTCATAAAGTTAGTGATAGAGTAAAAAATTGTGAACCTATTTCATGTAAAGTGTATGGATCAAAATTTATTATTATTCTTTATACTTAATATTTTAAATTTCAAGAACTGGGGAGGTCTGCGGCTAGAGGAAACCCTAGTCATAGACTCACACATCTCTGATATTTTTCCCAATGGCTTCAGGCGCAGTTGATGCAGGTTCCTCTTCTCCTGTGCGTTCCTCCAGAGGTGGTTCGCCTGATTCATTTTCTCTCTCCAGTGACATTTTTCAATGAAGAGTGTGGGTTTGTTGATCGCTGGTGCGACTATTCTGGAGGTTGCAGTGTTCGTGTCTCCATTGGATTGCTCAGATCGTGTCTCTTCTGCGGGGATTGGGTTTTCAGTGGGTGGTGGGTGGGTCTCGGTGCTCGTGAAATTCCCTATGTCAACGCACTCCTTTTTTTTTCCGCAATCTGTGCACGAGGGCTCCATGGCTGTCTCGGTCTTTCAATTTGTCTTTCTGACGCTATCACTGTGGGGTCTTCCTCTTTCTCTTGCAAGCTTTTGTGGTGCCTTTGTTGGTTTTATCTCTCAAGTCTCGGGGTCATTGTCAGGGTTTGATGCATACCCTTGGCTTCGTGTCCTTGGTTTCCAAGTTTTAGTGTCAAGCTCAGACTTTTGCATCCAGGGTTCAAATTTTTTGTACCCTCTCATATTCTTGATAGGTTTGTATGTCGCTCAGACTTGGTCCATCTCGCTTTTGGATTACCTTTGGAGGTCTGCTTAGTTTCCCACTCTCGACAAGGGTTTTTGAGGGTTCACCTTCTGCAGTTTTCATTTATTTTCTCTAGTTTTTGCTAGCACGTTCAGGGTTCGATGTATACTCAGTTCAAGGTCCTATTGTGTGGGGTGTCAATGTCTCGTCTTCATCTTTTTGGTGGTTGGGACTGAGCTTTGAGGTCCTTAGTTTGGGCGTGCGATGTTGATTGGCTAGTGGTCAACACTTTGAGGTCCTTTTTTTGGGTGTGCAACTTTTTGACCGCTACTTTTTTGTTGTCTAGTGCGTTACTTGGTGCTTCTATTCCATGGTGATCTTGGTGTGGGAGTCATATACCGCTTTGACCTAGTCCGTATGGCCATAGGAGTTTCTTTGGAATAACGTTGGTGGCTTTTTTCTCTATTGTTGGAGGCTCTATTTTTCTGATTTTTTGCTTTGGTTGATGTCTGGG
>JASDQU010245614.1:0-16689 GCA_032191745.1 Picea mariana | reverse complement strand
ATCACTTTACTTTACTTTTATTTTTAAAGTCACTTTATGCGTGCACACTTTATAATTTTTAAGTGACTTCATTTGCCTAGGACCCATGTCCCCCTTTTTCCCTTTTTCACTTCATAAAGTTATTTCCTAGGCAAAAGTTGAGTTCCCTAGGTAACTTTTCCGACTTAGCCTACGTGAACTAAGTTAGGCTAGCGAAACCACTCCTTATGACTCCTAGGCCAATAGGGACATTACATAAGGAGTAGGACGAAGAGAAATCTATGGTACAAAAGACACAGACCGTTGTCCAAAATCTATACAAACAAGTACCAGAAGTCCCCCTGGTCATAGAGGCCACGATGGAGGAACAATTATCCAAAATTGGTGAAGCCATGAAGGGCTTCATGGAGCATATCTAGGATCTGCAACTGAAGAGCATGCTCGACATGCCACCCAAGGTGCGCAAAGGTAGACTGAGGATGACAACGATAACAGTTTCCAAGATCAAGAAATTTGAAGATGAATGCACAAAAAATTACGAAGAAAGTGCCAAAGTGTGGGAGGAGCTCATGGGTGACCCAGAGATGAAGGTTGTAGAGGCCAAATTGCGTGAAGCATAAGAACAAGCAAATGATGCAGTGGAGAAGGTGACAACATTGCCACCGGTCGGGTGAATGGCTGCCATTTTGGCTCAGCGGCAAGCATATGTCAAAGTGGAGAGACTCAGGGACCAACAAAAGGTCCTGCAGCAGAGGCTTGGACCTAGACAAGAGGAAGCGGTTAGGATTATTGGCGACTTGGCCACTGTACAGGCGAAGGTCAAACAAGCCGTGACCGAAACAAAGAACAAACTCCAAGACTTGATCGTGTAGGCCATGAAATAGATAACAACACAAGAGGCCACAATCGTCACAGAGGTAGAGGCCGTAAAGGCTACCGCGCAACAATTCATTGCAGAGTGGAAGAACAAGCAACATGCCTGAGTGGCTCGGGATGAGCCATAGGTGAGTGTTGGGGGCCTATTGGACATGCATTTTTGGATGCAATTTTGGGAGAAAGAACCTAAGGATAAGGAAAGTGCATAGAATAAAGGGCACAAAAAGAAGAAAAGCGCGCAAGACGAAGATAACACATAGATATAAAGATAAAGCAAGCGAGTGAGAGGAGAAAGCGCAAAGGACAACAGTGCACCTTTCCAGAAATAGAAGAACAACATAAAAGCTGTAAAAATGGCAAAAAACAGAAGAAAGCAAACAACTAGTTAACTATAGTTGGCCATGCCATGCATTGTAATGGGCTATTTTGGTATAGATAGAATAGGGATTTAAGCCCTCTATTTTGGGTATAAATATGTAACGGGTGGGGTGAAAAAAAAGATAGAGAGTCGAGAGAGTTTGTAGAAGCTAGAGATTATGCGAGAATCATGAATGTGATAAGTTGATTAGATGAATAAAGACAAAGTTGAGAGATAATCTTGCATCTTGTGTTCTTTACTTGTTTATGTGCATTTATGAATGATGTTGTTATACTTAGTAGACTAGACTTAGTTTATGAATTGATTATGGTGCAATATTCATGAATGACTGTGATAATATCTATAATAATCGAGCACACACATAAGCTAGAAGAATGAATAATGATTCGGATATCCGCTTCCCTTTCCCTTACTTCTGTAGAAGTCTAGTTCCTGCAGTCCCCATAGATACCTCGGGTGAGACTTCATCTACGCAAGCAGGCGATGTCGAAAGGGTTGGTGTCTTGTGGGTTTTTTGGTTATAATTAACTAGAACCTTGGGTCTTACAACCCATGTGCAGACCATAGTACACCCACCACTTCTCCTCAACTTCCCTCGGTTTATGGTCTCGAGATTTATGTCTTTAACTATCCCAGGGTACCACCTTCCCTTTGACCAATTGTGATGAAGCTGCAAATTGGGAACATGTTGACTCATAAGAGTGAGCATCAAAGTTCCTTTAAGTAGTCTTGACCAACTTTTGGAAATCCTCCTCAGCTGACTAGCAAGGGTTGTATTTGAATGGAGCCTTTGGCTTTCCACCCCCCTGACTCATCTCCAGGTATATGGGATAGTGGTTAGAACACCTCATCTTGTTTACCCAAGTCCTATAATGAGAAATTATGTCCAAGAGAGAGTGACGAACCAAGAAACAATCAAGTCATTTGGACACCCCATCCTCCCCACATCTGTTATTTGTCCAGGTAGTTTTCATCTCAATCGGCTCCATATCCACCCATCCCATACTTTCAAATTTATCCACAAAACAAGTTGCCAGTCTGTCATGTCTAGCAGAAGTTCCTTAAATTTCCCCTCTATTTAGGGTAAATTTAGGTCAACGACTATGATTAGATTTTTTGTGTTAATCCACTATGTAGAACAAATCTTTGACCAATAATTTTCCTTCCCTTGATATGGGCCATATATATCAAGTAAAGTAAGCTTCAACCCAATACTATTGCAGAAAAACTCAATGCAAAGCCATGAATATACAACAAAAGAATTAATTAAGGTTAATTTTGAGCACCACCCCATTATTAGACCACCTGAAAAACCTTCAACAACTAAAGCCGAAAACTCCCAGTCTAAAAAGAGATGTTTCAGATCCTGAATCATAACTTCCCCTTTACCCATAGTTTCTGAATAAAGATTGCCTCTAGAGAGTTCAAGGCTATAATCCTTTTGAGGGATAATTTCTTGACCTAGCCCCCCCAACCCTGTACATTGATATAAAGGAGTTTCACGAGGAAACCCTTAAGGGGGATTTCTCTGCTCTATAAACTGTGGTCTATAATTGTTGCTTTCCTTAGTTAACCTTCTTAATTACCTGGGCTTGAGCATGCTTTGTGGCTGAAATACACCTGGCCCTAAAGCCCTCTGTGCCTTTGGAATTATCAAACCCTAACCCCTCTGAGGGATAAGTAGCATGAGAGGTAGGGCGAGGTATAAGTTGATAATGGATGCTCCCTCTCCACCGAGGTGAAGACAATTCAAAAAAATAGTCAAATGTCGACATGACACCTCCCTCTACCACTAAATTTGAATCCCGAGAGAGATTTACCACTAGAGGCTTGGTGTCAGATAGATCCAAACCCAAACCATGGAAAGAAGGAGGAACGAGAACTTCAACGTCCTTGTCTGGAACATGGTAAGGGGAAGTAAAGACTCCCTTTCCCCTATCTACTTCCCCAACAACAAAATTAAAAGGAGACATAGAGCTGTAATTGAACTTACATGAAATTTGCGCACCTTTAAGCCAACATGAGTCAACCAGTTGGATTTGTGAAGGAGAGGCACTAGGAACCACCAAAGAGTGTGGAGAATCTCCTCCCTTGTATTCCCACTCCCGACCCTTCATAACTAGCGGAATGGAGAAATTCCCCACCTAAATATCCACTTGTTGCAGCCGAGAATCCAAGTCTACCTTCCCACTGTCGGCCAAAATATGATTAGTCTTTCCACCTTTTACCCTGTGAGAATTCATAAACCGCTCCACATAATGTAAAACCTCTGAATTTGGATTAGACAACCTTCCTCCAACGACCTTCTCACTCCCCCTATGAGGAGAAGTGATGTCTGCCCCCCTTTAACGTTTTAGGCAAAAACCAAATTTTCTTTCTCCTCCAAACCTACTTCTAAAATGGCTTGGGGAAATCTTTTAGTATATGTCCATAGAGGTGGCAATGTGTGCATCAAAAAGGGAAATTTTGGTAATCCCACACCTGAATATGCCAACGATCAACCATAACGATGTCTGGAACATGGTAAGGGGAAGTAAAGACTCCCTTTCCCCTATCTACTTCCCCAACAACAAAATTAAAAGGAGACATAGAGCTGTAATTGAACTTACATGAAATTTGCGCACCTTTAAGCCAACATGAGTCAACCAGTTGGATTTGTGAAGGACAGGCACTAGGAACCACCAAAGAGTGTGGAGATTCTCCTCCCTTGTATTCCCACTTCCGACCCTTTATAACTAGCGGAATGGAGAAATTCCCCACCTAAATATCCACTTGTTGCAGCCGAGAATCCAAGTCTACCTTCCCACCGTCGGCCAAAATACAATTAGTCTTTCCACCTTTTACCCTGTGAGAATTCATAAACCGCTCCACATAATGTAAAACCTTTGAATTTGGATTAGACAACCTTCCTCCAACGACCTTCTCACTCCCCCTATGAGGAGAAGTGATGTCTGCCCCCCTCTATAACGTTTTAGGCAAAAACCAAATTTTATTTCTCCTCCAAACCTACTTCTAAAATGGCTTGGGGAAATCTTTTAGTATATGTCCATAGAGGTAGCAATGTGTGCATCAAAAAGGGAAATTTTGGTAATCCCACACCTGAATATGCCAACGATTAACCATAACGATTTCCATGGACTCACAACAATTTCAACCAAGAGTTTTGCCACCAAACGAACACTGCTCTTCTTATAACTATCATCGACCAAAATAAACTTACCTAGAGCATTCATGATATCCTTCATAGTGTTATTCGACCATAGTTCCATGGGGAGGTATGGGAGTTTTATCCAAATAGGGGTGGAGTTTTGAAATTCAGCCTGTGCATCAAAAGCAGGATGCCATGGTTTTAAAGATAAGAAAGCTGAGTCTAGGAACCAAATGCCTCGCAATACCTTCATTGTATCCTCCTCGGCTCAAAAAATAAAACCAACCCATCCCTTGGCCATAAAATGGAGTATTGGCCCATGCCCTAACCGAGGAACCCACTCTTGCTAAACTCAAACATTCAAGTTTCCCATGCTATTTTTTTGACCAAGAAAACAACCCACAAGAGTTTTTCCTGCCAAAAGCTCAATTTGTTCTAAGCCAATGCCGTCGCCTACAGTTAGAGAAGCCCCTCCACCCCAATATTTTATGATATTTCTCTTACATTTCCGCCTATTTACCACAAGATTCTGAATGCTACCACCCTACAACTCTTCAACCATAACATGAGCACTCACGAACCCAACACACAACCCCTCTTCCTTGCGCTCGATTATCTTCCTGGGTCCCAAGTCAATTTTCTTTGGAACAATAGTCACAGTGGGAACATCAAGGCTCTTGAATAAACCATAACTTCCTACCTCCGTTGTAGAAAAGTGCCCATGTGTAGGGAATGAAGGTCCTTGACATGGTTCTAAATGACCTACCATTATTGATTGTCTTGACTGCCACTTGGGCGGAGAAGGACATTCCAATGGATCAAACATATGCCCAACCTCCCCATTGCTTGAGATCTGATGTAAAGGCACATGAGTCTCCACCAAAGCAGCCTTCCTTGGACTCACAGACCAATCGCCTCAGGCCCTATTACCACTCCTTTTGATTTATGATGAAACCTCCTCACCATCTAACGATTTTGATAGGTATTCCACCAATGACGCAACTCTAGGAGGTGTACAAAAAATCTGCTCTTTTGACAACCCATCATCCGAATAATCCACAAGGACAGGAGCATCCATCGCTTAAGCCAACCCCACCACATAGTCCCCCATAGTTCTAATCAGAGTGAGCCTGCAGAAACCCTAGTCCTTTCCATCCGAAACCTACAACCAATAACCTTTTGTAAAAGACTCTATGAACCCACTGCCAATATTTTATATATATCAACATCTAAAATAAATGTTGATATTATTCTACATAACATCATTGAGTATGTTACTTACCACAATCTACTATACACTTGTTATTAACTTCTTGTTGGTTAAGTAATGCCAATAATGCCACTTGATAATCTTCATCCTTTTGTAAGAATAAATATTATTCAATGGCATTCCCATGTTAAAATAATCTACGAGAATTCTAACCACTATTTGTACTATGGGCAATGATAAATGCTTATCATCTCACACCCACTGTATGTCAAAACACTACCATTTCATGTAGATCATAACACTATAGTTAACCCAACTTAAAGACACATCACAATCACTAATATATGCTCCTTATAGATAACCATATGCCTACTCTTCAACTCCTCACAAATGAGAACCACATTGAATGATATTTATCCTCTTCTCAACTCTTTTTCAATAACTTTCATGCATGAATAAAATTATTGATAAAAACATTTGACTTTACTTTATAAAATAACTTAATAAGTGAAGTGGATAAACCCATTATCTTTAAAAAATTTCCTTCAAATTTAATAAAAATTACATACAAAACTTCAAACGTAATCTAAGTTGTAGTTATTAAAAAAAAACAAATTAAAAAAAAAAGCTTTAAAAAGCCTTCCAAAAAAACTCAAAGTATAATGGTCAACTAAACTTTTTCTTAAATATTCATTTTAACAAAATTACTCAAAATTACACTTCACGCCCACGACAAAAGTAAATTACAAACACAATTATGTTCTCAAGCAGAAATACGAACCAAAATGATTTTGAAAGATGGATTGAGATCCACGATTGCCGATAAAGGGCTTATGCAATCAAGAACATTATATATGTTGCGGCGATGCCCTAACTGTTATACCAGGTGAGCCCTAAATGTTATCCCAGGTGACCGAAGTGTGAGAGGAGAGACCGACGAAGAGGACAGGCTCCAAGCACGGCCAGAGAAAGCCTCCAATTCCAGCCGTTGCAGGTCCCAGGAGGAGTGAGGGTTTTGAGGTCTTCCGAAACTCTGTGGGTTTTTCTATTTATTTTTCAGGAGAGCTTAAGCTTAAACCTTTTCTTGGGTTTTCATTTGTTTTTATGTAAAATATTTAGCTGGGTTGGGTTCTTTTCTCAGAGTCCGTAGTGTTAGTTATTTTATGCCAAAATGCCTCTGAAGATGGCACCCCCTTTCTGTTATCGATGATGGGTTTTAACCTTTAGGTTTTACCTCTCATGGATGTTCTTCGAATCTCTTGAAATGGGTTCTAATAACCCGGTCACATGGAGAGATTCCACAAGGGTGGGGGCTGATGCATTTTCGTGCACCAAAAGGAAGAGAAAAAAACGAGAAATGGGTAACATGGCTGGATCCAAAAATGGTTTTTTAACAGAGCCTGTATAGCCCCAAGGGATGGAAGCTGTCAGCGCTTGCATTTGTAACCTGTTTAGAAAAAGAACTTTTTATGTTCTAGGACTTAGCGGGCTCGGGGTTATTTGCTCCAGAGTGATCCTTCTAACTGATAACAAACCCATGCTAAGCTGCCTTCCATGTGATACCCAATAAGCCTGAAAATGAGACCTCCTTGTTTTTGCTATTTTGTTAGTATAGTTTCTGTCTGTATTCCGATCTGCCTGCATGAGTAGCATTTTACTTAGAAAGTCCCATGTAAGGGATATTTCGCGTATTTTGAGAGATNGTTTAGAAAAAGAACTTTTTATGTTCTAGGACTTAGCGGGCTCGGGGTTATTTGCTCCAGAGTGATCCTTGTAACTGATAACAAACCCATGCTAAGCTGCCTTCCATGTGATACCCAACAAGCCTGAAAATGAGACCTCCTTGTTTTTGCTATTTTGTTAGTATAGTTTCTGTCTGTATTCCGATCTGCCTGCATGAGTAGCATTTTACTTAGAAAGTCCCATGTAAGGGATATTTCGCGTGTTTTGAGAGATTGAAGGGTTGGTGTGTGTAGGTTGTTGTTCCTATTGTGAAATATTTGTTTGAGGTAGGTGACGGCTGTCGGGTATAATTGGAGTATGAGTAGAGGTGTGCATGTGCAGGGCGGTGAGGAGCAGAGAGAGTGAGGAAGAGCACGCAATGAGAGTGTGAGAGGGGGTGAGACTCCATAGTTCATTCCGCCATCCAGTCACTTCATTCGCGAACACCGACACAGCGGTACTTATCAATGTCGGGAAGAGAAAGGAAACTTGTTGTAAGTAGTTCGGACTCTAGTTTCTAGTTTCCTTCTCATTWAGATACACGGACAAGCTAAATAATTAAGCATTATTTCAATCACTTCTTTCATAGAATAATGTTCACAAGTCAGAGTCATACAACTTTCATATAGGATTTTTTCTTCAATATGTGTTCGAAAATGCAAGAATTTTCAACCATGTCTTGTCAAAAGCATACAATTTTTCAGAAGAATGATGGAGCTTTTCACATCTGATATTGCGWTTTCTGATGCTGATCTTAAAATAATTTAAAACAGATAATGTTTCCAGGGTCTTATCACTAGATTGATTAGTGGTTTTCCACACCGATTGGAAAATATATTTCTCTGAACTTAAGTATCAGATCATCTTGATATATGGGGTTCATCCAAAGTAGTAATTCACAGTTTGATTTGTCCAAATAATCCGACAGTATTTAGTTGGTTTGCTCCAGTTGGGAGAGACAAATCTGCTGAATTCTTCAATAGGGGTAATTCTTCTGATCCCGACAGTGAAACTATTATCAATGGAGAAATGTATGCTAACATAATTGAATTCATCAAACTCAAGGTCTCATCTGTCTTGAGAAATGTAAATTAAAATTTGGTATCATCTCATTTCTCTTGAGAAATGTAAATTAAAATTTGGTATCAACTCTCTTACATGAGAAGAAAAACAGTGTGATATTATGCTTAGTTCCAGGGTGTGTGAAGTGCATTGCCAATTTGGAAGAGGCTCTATGCTGTATGTTCAAACAAGTTTGACAGTTTTCTAACTGATTGGCGATTCCCATATGCTGAACACTTATACAAACCCACACCATTTACTGTGCCATTACTAAAATGATGTTGTACATTTTTCATTCTGCATTTCCTGTGATCACCATAATAACAAAGAAATTTCTTAGGGGTATGGTTTAACTATTTTTTTCAGCCTTTCTATAAGGCATGTATCTGTTACACATGTTTAAGCAGCACTTTAGTGAATGTATACAAGGCCTTTTAGTTTGATATATTTACTTGTTTAATTGTTTTTGCCACACAGGTGCTTGGTATTCCTTGGGATGTTGACACAGAGGGGTTACAGGATTATATGGGCAAGTTTGGAGAACTGGATGACGTGATTGTGATGCGGGTAAGTTAGAATAGCCCATAGACTCATAAGGTGAAGAGTAATAAGTTGATAACACATGCTTGCATTTCACGATAATTATATGGCATTTATGTTTTGAAGAATGCATTGGGGGATATTGGTTTCAGATTTAAAAAAAGTCAAAATATCGATATAGAACTATTATAAACTAGATAAGCCCCATGTGGATATGTCAACCATATATGCAAATATCAAATATACTTGCAACTAAGGTTGCATAAGTGCTAATATGTGAGATTACGGTCAAGTCTTATCTTGTTGAATTGAACTTATGGTGGCACCACTTGAAATTGTATTCACAACTAGTATTGGTTCATATTCTATGTCTTTCTCATATTGATCATTAAACCCTTGTATTTTAGTTGAAATTTCTTTCAACATTACTTTGCTAAGGCTGTCTAAGATTAAAAAAGCTTTGCTAAGGCTGTCTAAGATTAAGACAGTATTCATGGTAGGTATGGTTTTTAATCCCTTTGATTCTCACATTTACATAATTCTTCATAGAATAATATAGCCCGACAATTTCTTTAGAAATATGTTTTTTGTTGTTGTTTATGATTATTTAGCTGAAGGGTTCTGCTTGAGAACATGTGTTCATATGAGTTATTTATAAGATAAAAGATTGAGACATTCTGTCTATTGCCTCCTATTTAGTGTAGTCCACTAGGCTAAATTTTTGATAAGAGGACATGCATTTCAAAGGATTTTGTAGATTGGAGATCCATTGAGGGGGGGGGGGACTTTGTAAAATTGCTTTCCACCATGAATACCTTTGTGAAATTAAGTTCTAGAGGTTTTTGATTCCCTTAGTAATAGCATTGGACAAAGGAGGATTTCTAATCCTTAAAACCTTGCACGAAAATTTTAGAGCTTTATCTTGTCATGGGTTGCCATTGACTTTTTTTTTGGACTTGCTTTCCTCCTTTCCAAATAAATGAAATTTAATTTTGTGTAGATTAAAGCAAGAGTATTTGAAAGGGATTCTTGGTTGTGTTGAAAGGGAAGAGTATTTGTAGAGGTGATGAGGAAAGGACACATCTAGTTAGTGTCGCTTGGGCATGAGAATTGAGCCATTTTAGTCCCCCTAATTTTGGATTTTTGATTGAAAATTTTCAAAACAAGGGTCCATTTGTTGTTTGCAATATGTCATGCAACCATTGCAATTCCTAGATAAATGATGATTCCCCACTTGAGTTCATTTGGAAAGCCCAAGGTTTTGGAGATTTTGATGAAATGCTCTGTGGGCACTAATTTCAAATGTTTTGAATTTTTATTGTTCATCTCTAGTTTTCTCCATTATGCTTTGAATGGTAAGAGAGACGATTCTTGTGGACCAAAGTAGCCTCGTACTCTTGGCACTATAGACTCTAGCTCCATGCACTTTGTACATCTTTTTACTAGAACACCTCTCCATCTTTGGCACTGGCCTTCTAGGGTTTAGTTTAGATTTCTATTCCATTTTACTTCCTCCTTGCATTTATATAGGAGCCACCTTAGTGCTCCTGCTTTGTATAGACATCATTGTTCCTAATAGTCCCATTGACCTACTTCAGTGGTCATTAGTTGGACATTAATACATTTATCTTTATCTATCTTTATCTTATCTTTATCTACCTATGCGGTTTTAAGATATAAGTCCAATATTTTTTTGAATTTTCTTCTAGAAATGATTGAGCATACATGCCCCCTAACAAATGGTGTCATCGACAAATTGGGAGTGGGAAATTGTCTTCAAGCCTTGAATAATTTCTATCCTAGGAATTAGTCCTTTTTCCTTTTCGTATTCTAGATAAGATAAGCTATGATACATTTTTTAATGGTTGACAAATGACCATTGAGTAGGTCAATGGGATTGTTAGGTACAATGATGTCTATACAAATGACCATTGAGTAGGTCAATGGGATTGTTAGGTACAATGATGTTTATCCAAAGATGGAGTGGCAAAGTAGATGAGAGATGCTCAAAATGAGTGTATCTAGATTCTATCATTCCAGTGGAATGAGGCTCTATTGGTCCACTGGAACCATCTTCTCCTAACATTTGAGGCCGAATGGAGAAAACTTAAAATAGATGTCTGTCTAAAAGAAGAATTGGAAGAGGAGTTGGAATGAGTATTGCGCTCTTGTTTGGAAGGAAGAGATTGTCGTTGTGGTCTAGAAGATATCATCTGGGGATTGGTTTGTTTGCTAATATGAGGTTTGGTTTGGCAATATCGTTGGGGTCTCACGAAAGGAGAAATAATGCCTCCTGTTTTCTTTCTCTAGAAATACAACCACAATATTGAAGAGGAAGGGGGATAGAGGGTAGCCCTACTCAATGCCTCTAGTGGATTTATAGAATTGAGAGGGCTTGCCATTGATGATTGGAGCTATCCATGGGCAACTTATATAAGCTTAAATTCATTTTATGAAGTCTTCTCCAAGTCGACATATTAGAGAGTTTTTAGAGTAAAGGAGTGGTTAACTACAATGAATGAATTTTCTATATTCAATTTGATAACCATATTTCTTCTTTTAAATTTTTTGTTCGAGTCAATGGTCACGTGGCTGTGTTTTCTTGGATAATTCTATCGGGGGACAAACCCATATTGCTCTTTTGATATCAGTTTGAGCAACAATTTTTTAATTCTCATAGGTATTATATAAAAACATATTTTGTATATATTGCATTGCATAAAGAAATTAGTCTAAATTGGCAGAAGCTTGCAAGGTTGATTTCTATTAGGTATTAGGGCTAAAGAAGTGAAGTTTATGTCCTCGCCACTTTTTCCTTGTTTTTTGCATTTTCCAACTATTTTCATTAGGTATTCCTTGGTAATCTCTTAGTAGAATTCTAGAAATTTTATTGAGAATCCTTTTAGCCCAAGGGCCTTATCTACATGAAAGGAATGAGTGCTTTTATTTCTTTTTCTAATTGGGTTAGATGCTTCTTTTACTTTCTTTTTCTAATTGGATTAGACAAGGCATCTTTTTGTTGATAAGGTAAGAAGATAAGATAAGATAATTGTATTAATGTCTGACAAATGATCACTAAAGTAAGTTAATGGGATTGTTAGGTACAATGATGTCTAAACAAAGTAAGAGCGCTAAAATGACTCCTATATAAAAAAGTAAGATGCAAAAAGTAAAATGGTGTCTAATCGAGATCCTAGGCCAACTCTCGAGATGGAGAGACAATCTGGGAGAGAGATGTGCAAGGTGAGTGGATATAGAGTTAATGATGCCAGTGGTACAAGTCGACCTTTGTCCATTGGAGCCATCTCACATTCGAGGATGAATGGAGAATACTAAAAATAGATGTCTGTCCGTAAAAAGAACTGGAAGAAGAGCTGGTTTGAGTGTTGTGCTGTTGCCTAGAAGGGAGAACTTGTTGTTGTGGTCTGGAAGATATCATTTGGCTACTTGTTTGTTTACTAATATGGTTTGGTGCCTCGAGTCAAGAGAACCATAAAAAAGGAAGTGATCCACTAGGTGGGAGTTGGTCCAGGATGTGAGTGTGGCTGGAGGATGAAAGAATGGAAATAGAGGGACTCCTGTATGTATAAGGCCATACATCTTTGGTTCGGGTACCTAAAGAAATTGCCAAGTTTTTGAAGTTCTCGCAATGGAACCATCCTTGGATCTTGTAGTAAATAGGGTAGCCAAAGATGAAGTGCTCTTCAGTCTCAACCTCTTGGATATGGCACAATTGGCATATCTTGTTTGATCAGTCAATTTGGTGGTCCGTCTCAATCTGCAGTCTATGAGAATCCACTTTGAACTAGCCCAAGGGGATCCGAAGAGTGTGCATCCAATGACGAAGTGTGTAATGGGATTGAACGATGTGTCCATCTCTCATAACCCACTCTATTGATGCACTGGAAGTTTTTAGGAATGTGTTTTGGTAGCAATCCATGGGCCTTATTTCTATTGATATTGCAAGCTTTATGATCTCCTTGAAATCAAATGTAGTTGTTCCATTAGGATGACATATTTTTGAGATGTGGTTTAAGCTTGTTGGTTTTTTGGTAGTCTCTAATGTTCTTCCACTTATGATTGATTTTATTTTCCCAAGGAAACCTTGCAGGATCCCCCCTTTTTCTTGAAATATTCGGATGGAGGGTTTCTCAACCACCAACCACAATATTGACTGGTGATTTTTGGGAACTTATTGGATTTGAATTTGTGACCTATGGCCTCCCTATCTGCGACATGATTTGGGTGGATGGTTAAACCAATTGAGCTAACCCTTAGGGTTTGAAGGATATAATTATTTAGTTTGTGATTGCATAGTGTTTCTTCTTGTTCTATTTTAAATTGCACAATTACCAACCTTTTTTGCAAGGAAAATACCTTGTGGAAAACCATTATAGTACTTCTCCATGATTCATGGATGGTAAGCATGGTAAATCGTTAGCCCTGATTACGAAACCTAACCCGAAGGGGATTAAGAGAGTTGAACATGTGACCTTCCCAACTTTGGAGGAGAGATCTCATGTCTAGATCATGACGACTTGAACTAACCCTTGAGGCCTATAGTATTCAACCTTATTTAGATTGGGGTCTTTGCTTTCCCATCCAAGTGTTATGGTTTTTCAGCCAAGCATTGATGTCCAATTTTAGCCTCTTATTGAGAGGCGTTCCTTGATTCTTTTACAACTTCAAAGAATGTCGAATAACTTAACCTTATGGGGTAGAATTTGAAGGGGATGGGGCCCAATCATAAAGGGGAGTCAATAGGTGGGACACCAATTACACATTTTTGGCGTGAGACCCCAACCTGACTTAACGACTATATGGCTTAGCCTCTAATTGGCTTAGAATTAGGTTGACATCTCTTGCAATTATTTAATTATGTGGAGTGAATGAGTATCGTGAAGCTTCCTTGGACTCTATTAAGTGTCTAGTACCCACCACCTATTAAGAGGTGGGACATCATTTACACATTTTTGGCATGTGGTCCTCAACTGGATTTGGGGGCCATGGTGGTAGAATCACTCATCAAAGATTGACTTCTTGGAGTGATGGCTACTTTTTAGAAGATTCAAACCTTGGTGGTGGGTATAACACTACCTTGCCTTTGTTGACCAAATTATCCCTTTGTGACTCGGTTTTGTGGAGAGAATGGAGAGAGACTCTTGAAGAGGTGACCCTCACAACTTCTTTTTCCAACACATTGTTCGGAGCATATACATTCGTGACTTGAAAGGGGTGATTGGAACTAAGATGCTAATAAAATACAATTCACGTTCCATCTTTACAAAGGTTTCCTATAGATATTTTGAAGGGTCCCACATTATGGTAAGATCATTTGAGAAATTTCCTTGGGATCATTTGAGAAGCTTCCCTAGACTCTATTAAGTGTCTAGTATTCACCACTTATTAAGAATTGGGACATCGTTTGACCCCTGATTGGACTTAAGGGCCATGATGGCATAATTGCTTATCAACGACTGGCTTGTTGGAGTGATGACTGATTTTTGAACTTTGGTGGTGGATTGAAGAGAGATTCTTGAAGAGGTGACCTTCATCTTTTTTTTTTCCAACTCATTGTCTAGAGCTTAAACTTTTGTGACTTGAAAGGATTGATTGGAACTAAGATGCTAAGAAAGCACAATCCGATTTTCATCTTTACAAAGGTTTTCTATAGAGATTTCAAAGTGTCCCACATTATGGTAAGACTGTTTGAGAAGCTTTTGGATTTAGTGGGAGTTCTCTTAGTGTGACAACACAGGCTATGTTCTACTTGGTCAAAATCTTCTACACTAATGTTTTTTTCTTTGAGGAGACCAATTCTCCTTATTAACAACTTGAGACTTTTTCTTCTTTCAGGGTTAGCTAACCCCCCTACAATGCAATGAAATGAGCTTCATAGTTTAGGGGGTTTAGATTTTTTACTTGATTTGAGAACCTGGTTCATCATATAGTACTTTTCAAGGGCTTTGTTTTTCCTTTCCCCTAGTTTTCTTTTCATCCTTTCTAAGATTTAATTTGACCATTTTTTATTGTTCTTTCCCTTGGAAGGGAGACATGGGATGCCATTCATTTTATGAGATCATAATAGGTGTGATTGAAATATTGGGTATTCTAGTGCGTTGATGGTGCATTATTCTTCTTTTGTGTGTTGTGTTATTTGGTTGTATTTCTCTTTTTTCCCTAATATTGTCTTTTCTTCAAGAACTTCCTCTTCCTCATTGCTCTAGCACTAAGTCACTAGATGCGTGGACACGTGACACGAAAATATGAGTGTCGGACACGGGCACAACGACCCTCGGAAATAAGACACGGAGGACATGTTATATACATATTAAAAAATATATAATTATTTATATATTAAATTATGAATTTACACGTACAAAAAGTGAAATAATTAGTAAAATTGTAAACATTTACATGAATGATGATGATGATACATATTACAAATTCATTATTCAATCATACAATGATACAACTAGTACTACAGTCTACTACTAAGTACTAACTTAGACTTTAGTACTAACATAAATCATGAATCATGATAAATATTAAAATCATAATGAAAAACATTGAAATTTGAAACACACAAGAAATTCAAACCATAAATTGCAGTTTTCTCATTAAGTCACCAAAATCAAAATGTGTTACATAGACACTGACTCCTGAGTCACTGCTACAGGCTACAACCTACAACCTACCTGCTACTATAGGTGTGAATGCCAGTGGCAAATACAAAATATGGTAGAACTAGATACTAGAACTGTAGATGGAAGAATCCCATAGCACAAGATTGTCACTGGTCACTGGTCAATAGTGATCTGGATCCATGTCATCATCATCAAAATCAACGTCATCGCCACTGCTCTCTCCTCTAATATCCTATTGCTCTACATGATCATCCAATCCAATCTGTGGAACTGGATCTGTTGCTGTGGAGGATGACCCCTCAAGAGTGTCTGGCTCTAGCACTGGGTCACTAAGATCCATGTTGGCCAATGCCAACACAACACTGTCGTTCAAACCCATATCATCGAGAAAGACATCCCACATCTTTGTTTTTCCCTTCACCCACTACTCCCTCTGCCTGTAAATAAGACAGAGGTTGGTGTGTACATACACCATTGACTCTGCCCTGGACTGCTCTTCTTCAAACTGTACAAATTCCCATATGTGCTCCAATTCCCTCTCGCAACAAGAGGATGAAGTAACCTGAGAGAGGATCCTCATGGCTAAC
The DNA here is from genome assembly GCA_032191745.1 of Picea mariana. Classification (NCBI taxonomy): domain Eukaryota; kingdom Viridiplantae; phylum Streptophyta; class Pinopsida; order Pinales; family Pinaceae; genus Picea; species Picea mariana. The sequence continues at coordinate 539 of JASDQU010245614.1, read as the reverse complement.
TCCTGTAGATGAGGGCATGTTGCCCCATGAGTTTCCCACCAAGCATGGGGCTTCTTAGCCCCCTTGTCTCCGAGCACATCATAGTTAGAAATTCTCGCGTTGGCAGTGGAAAAATCTTTAAAACCTTCCTCCACCTCATCAAAGGATGCTCTATCTTGATATATCCGTCCAAATGCTTCCTTCCTCCCTTCTGAAAGCTCATGATCCATGTGAGGCGGGAATCTGCGTGAAGTCCCACCATTAAGCCACTCATTGCCTGTAGTATTTGGGATTCAATGAGCGAGCCAAGCAATGCAAAGGTGTGCAGTTCTTATTCCACCTGCTGATAAGAATATCCTGTACGGTGGTGAAAAAGATCTCTGCTGGTGTCCCATACTCAGGGGACTCATTTTGTAAAATAATGGTCCTCATGGACTCAATCATGGAATCCCACCCTTCATAAAGCTCTCCTAGGATGGGCTTGTATGTGTCTGCAAATTGTAACAAAGAGATGATAGGCTCCATGATCTTAATGGTAAGATCTACCCTCTCCCACCAAG
>JASDQU010245612.1:3606-14437 GCA_032191745.1 Picea mariana | reverse complement strand
ATTTCAGATTGTAATATGATACATTGACAGATGAATAAAAGACTGTTTTGAGCATTTCTCTCTAGTCCCTTTCGTTTTAGGGGAATCTTGTGAGAAGGGAGGGCCACCTTCTTCACAAGATTCACCCATTAGCTTTGTAGTGTGTTAGTATTATTTCTGTTCATGCTTTGATTAAATTTTGTTTTACTGAAACACTACTTTACTGAACTTTGTCTTGCTAAAACACTACTTTACTGAACTTTGTCTTGCTGAAACACTACTTTACTGAACTTTGTCTTGTTGTTACATTGTTTTCATATGATTCATGATTGAGTAACTGTTAATCATTTTAGTTAGCAACATTGCTTGGTGAATTTATGAAATCTTGATAATCAGAGACAGGTGTTGAAGGTTCCTGCTTCAGGAATAGGGTCATGTTCTCTGTTAGAGATAGTTAGCCTTCAGTACATGTCAATTATTTTAATGAGTTCATGAAAGTGTGCTAATCATAAACAGGTGCTGAACATTCCTGCTTAGGAATTAGGGTCTTGTTCTCTGTTAAGAGTTAGTTAGTCTTTAGTGTGTGTCAATTATTTCAGTTAAGCAATGAGTTCATGAAGTGTGATGATCGGAAATAGGTGCTGAAAATTATTTCTTTGGGAATAGGGTCTTGTTCTCTGGTTATAGAATAGTTGGTCTTTCCTGTTGCAGCATCTTGTTGTTATTTCAATGTAATCCAAGATTCTTCAATTAATCATTTCTTTAAACTTTGAGTTCTGCAATAGGTAGGTTGCTTTCCTGTAATTCAAGTTAGAACTTCAGTTTGTTCAAGGAAAAGTGTGATTAATATGTTTTTACTACAACTCTAGGTTGCTTTTGAGATTGATCATATATAGTGCGTGTTTACCTTTGAAATAGCAAACTTCCCTGGGTTGACAATTTATGTAGCGCTTGATTGTTTAGTTAATAAGAAATTATAGTGACCAACAATATGTTGGAATATCAAAGGTTAATTAAACAAATTCTAAGTAGATATGTTGTTTTACTTCCCTTATTTTATAATCATAGGTTGACCATATAAAAAAGACAGAACACTACCCTCACATACAATGATTCTATGAAAAGAATAAATACTTTCAAGAGATAGAGAGAGAGAGATAAGGAGAGGCCTTACACCTTGTGTCCTACGTTCGATGTCAATCCTCACTCTCCACCTTTGATGTTTCATTTTATCTCCACCGGTATGAACCTGTAAAAGAATACCAAAACTATGTTGCAACAAGGTAGTTATAGATTCCAATCATACATATAACATGAAAATATTCAAGTATATGAAAGAAGTTAGCATATATCAACAACTAGAAACTAATTTACACATGTATGGGGGAAAGAGAACTCTTTTATTGAAAAAAGTGAAAATGAGTGCTTACAACCTGACTCGAACCATCAACATTGCCTCGAAGTCAACCGCCTAGGTTCCTCCAATGGCTCTTCAAGCATCAACTCAACACAATGGCCCTTCTTTGGATGACTCAATATGGATAGGAACATACCCTATAGTCATATAATAGAGAAGGAGTATTGGAAAGCAAGTTACAGAACAACGGGATGCTACTCATAGAATGAAGGGAGATAGGGAAACTTGCAGATCCAAAGACATGACTTTGCACCTCGGTTTTCCTCCTCATCCATGCCCCCAAAGTTTCCTTTATACCATCCTCAAAAGGTTAAGGAGGTTGAATTATTTTGAGTATGGTATCAAGGAGGTTGAGAAACAAGCCCAACCGAAATCTCCACCTTAAAATGGGGAATTTTTTTATTTTTCAACTTTTTTAAGGGCATCTGTGAGTTGTCAACTAGCAACCCATGTACATCCACGAGTTGTACACATATGACACTAAAAATTATGTTTTTTAAGTGACTTTGATGAGGAAAATTGGGATTTAATATTTCAATCCAGGGAAAGGGTTAGACCATGTCACAAATGCATGATTATGATGTGGTGATTTGTGCTATAACACAAGAATTTTCCAGGGATATTTGCATTCGCATGCAATTTTATTTGGTGATTCTAGATTGGTGATATGAGATTCCTTGGTTGGTATTTGGCATATATGAGAGTCTTCATCTTATATATCCTTTGGAAACTCTGTTGCAAGTTTTTTTTTTATTATCAGGTTAGTTCTCGATCATATTTTTGGAAATTATGGCGAGATCAGGTACGTATGCAACTCCTTGCAAAATGGGGCATTACTGATTAGAGATGCCAAATTGTTAGATCTGTCTTCTTATTATAATTTTGTAGTTGTTTTATTATCCCTTTGATAGAGGATATGATATTCATTGTATATACCCTTCTAGTTTTTTCATGTCCTTTTAATTGTTGATGTAAATAATTTTCTATATATATAAGAAGTATCTCTTAGAAAAAAAAAAGCATGGGTTCTGAATAAATGGTGGAGTATCAAAATTTAATTAAACAACTTCCAAGTAGTTATGTTGTTTTACTTCCCTTATTTTATAATAAATGGCACAACAAGAAACCTCTCATTATATTTATGCTATGTCATGACATATAAAACTCATAAGAAACAAAGTATGGAGTGGAGCCGATAAAAGATATGTTGAGAGATGACATAAAGCATGGTTTTGAAAGAATATATATTGTTTATGAAGTACTTGCTTCTATTGTATGCTTTTAGATTTACATAATCATGCATATTATACTATAAATTTATATATACTCATTGCAATTTATTTCTATGTTTGTAGATGGAATATGAAAAGGTGCAATGTCAAAATCAAGCCAATCAACGAAACATTCCAAATAACCCAACTACAATATTTCTTGCAAGTGATGAAAAATGAGGTTTGAAAACCGCTTAAGAAACAACAATGTTCGAGTAATGAATGATGATCATTGAAATTGAATGTTACAAGTTGTATATTTTGAAATGTTTGTCTGTGAAAATAAAACATTTGTTAAATGTGGATATGTTGTCCCAATTGGATGATGACATGTTACCAATAACTATAACAATATTTATTGACATTTTGAATATTCTAGACCTTTATGTTGTCCCATTTTGTACAATGAAGGGTCTCTTATTCCTATATGATAAAATGAATTTCTTATTCTATTGCATTATTCAGTGTCATAAAATGTTACATTGCTGATTAAATATATGGATAATTTACATTATTACAATGAATAATGATGTAATCATCTCGCATAATTTTTTAATTCATACAACACATTAATGCAATGACTATATCCAAACATAATAATTAAAATATAAAAATCAATATTATTATAAAAAATATTTGATTTATGATGATTAATTGAAATTTTGTTTATAAAATGAAAAAGAAAAAAGTTAAAATTGCATACCCACAACATATTATTACATTGTATTCATTTGAACTTAATGATGTGGTTCATACATATTTACGCTCTGGTGCTTTTAAATAAGAATTATGTACCAGCGTGAATAACTTTAATAAATGATCTGGATTGATGAGCGGAACGAAATGAATAACATATTGAATACAATAACACAGTGATATGAAGAACAACAATAGTTATCCAATGAACAATAACTTCTATTGAATAAATAAAATTGGTTGAAATTGTAAAACCGCATAACTGAAAACAACTTGCTCGAATGGTAGTAGTTATCTTTGAGAAGAGATGTGGTTACTACGTGCATTTATCTGATCAGAATGATTACAATGAGGCTCTAGAGGCCTTTTCAAGATTACTCATGAACGCCAAAACCATAGACATACAACAACCTAACCCTAGGAGATGAAATGCCAAAATTTATGTGGGCCCCAATGGGTAAGTTGGTACCTCAACTTCTCGGGGTCCTAACTTTTGCATACTACCTCCGTTTTAGGCGCGTGATATCCCATTGGAAAGGTATTTTCAGGAACTACACATTATGGCATCAAACTCTGACTCTGTCTACAGTTTGACTGTGGAAAGCCAAAAAAACATTGTTTAAGGCCCCAAAACGAACCTGAAAGTACAGAAAGATGTACTGACATGAAAACTTCCAAAACAAACCAGTTGGATTAGGTGGGCAGCTACCAATCTCCACCTAGAAGCTATGTAGGGCTTCAGACAGCCCCAAAGTGTAGAACCCAAAATTACAAAGAATTACATGAGAACGTTTTGAACTAAAAAATGTCAAGAGGAGCCAGTTGGAATAGGTGGGTGGACACCAATATCCACTAGGATCAATCCTCCCACCTTAGGAAGCAATGGTCTCCATTTCATTGATTTCCCCCATTAGGTGAGGAAACTTCTGTTGAATTTGGCCCCGGGTGAGCCACTTGCCTTGGTGTAGGCACTACCCTGCCTTGACAAACTGATAAAAATGGATCCTCTGTTGGTGATTTCCCTTGACCTGTGTGTCCACTATCTGATCATTGGGTGCCTATTCCATGTAGTCAGGGTTGAGCTCTGTTGGTGTCAAATGTTTTGCGATCTCTGAAGTGTTCAATAATGGTGGAAAATATGGACGAATTAGGTCCACATTGAACACTGGGTGTAAGGAAAGGAAGGGTGGATTGTTGAGCTCAAAAGAATTGCTACCCAAAGCCTTGGTGATATTTTAATTCCCATAGAGAAGTGGGAGGAGCTTTCGATGGGGCCCTGTAAGGCACTCTTTCGGCACATGTAACTAGACCTTGTCTCCCACCAGAAACTGGTGCAGTACCTAGTGTTGATCATGGTGATGCTTGTACTTATCATTGGCTTTCTACAAAATCTCATGGACCTGTTGGTGAATGTACTAAATCCACTCAATGAATCTAGTGGCTTTGTTGGCCTCAGACTAAACATGGGAATATTCTTCCTATGTGGTTGCAAGAGGTAGTACAACATCAATGGGACCTAAGGGTTGGAATCCCATCCCCACCTGAAATGAGCTATGGTCGGTGGAGCTATTGAGATCCTTGTTGTAGTTTTGTTGAACATAGGGAAGACTCTCATCCGATGTATGCAAATGCTTAGATTTTTACAAGTGCAGGATGCGCACAATCATCCGATTGACGGCCTTTTTCTTCCCATCAGTTTGGGGGTGGAAAGCAGTGGATTTAGTGAGCTTGGTGTCCAATAGTGACCAGATACTTGAACAAAATTTGTTGAGGAACCTATTGTCCTGATCTGAGGTGATGGTATGTGGTATCCCAAAATGGACCCACACCGGTTCAAAGAAGAACTTGGAAGTATATGTCATTGTGATTCTCTTCTTGCATGGTGTGATAATGTCCATATTCGAAAACTAATAAACCACCACAAATACACAATCATTGTCATGCTTGATGGATGGAAGGCCAGACATGTAATCCATCAAGATGGATTCCCATGGCCTCTCAAGAGTAGGAAGAGGGGTGTATAATCCTTTATTCTTGATGGTTGGCTTGGCAATGGCACAGGCAGTGCAAGATCTAATATACTTGTTGACGTCTTGTCAAATTTTTGGCCAATTAAAATGTTTCTGTAGAACGGCAACAATTTTCTCCACACCAAAATTTCATGCCATCCGACTGTAGTGAGCCTCCCAAATCATCTTTACACGCTTGCTTGTGGGAACACAGAGGTAGCCTAGATGGAATAACAGTCCATCCTGGATATTAAAATCTATGACATTCACTTCTATACCCAAGATTTGATAGGTGGTGACGAAGTCAAGGTCACGTTGATAAATTTGGGGCCACTCATATGCCTCGTGCCCACAGGAATGGAGTATTGTGGTGAGTACAACAATGGGAAGGTGACTAAGGTAGTCAGCAACACGATTTGTGATCCATGTTTTATACTTGATGCTGAGATGGAAATTTTGTAGGTATGTGGACCACTTTTGATGGAGATTGTTCTGAAACTTTCCATGTGTCTGTATGAACTGCATAGGCTTCTGATCAATGTGGATTATTGTCTCCTTTCCCAGAATGTAATGTTTCCATTGACGACAAGATTACACAATGGAGTACATTTCTTTGTCATATGTGGGATATTTCTGGACAGTATCTAAGAGTGTCTCACTGTGGTATGCTAATGGATGACCATGTTGAGTGATAACTGCGCCTACATCATAGTCGAAGGAATTAGTATCAATCTCGAATGGTTGTTGTAGATCAGGTTAGGAGAGTACTCGAGTTGAGTACAAGTGATTATTTATATCATCAAATGTTTTTTTTCGTGCCTTCCCCCATGTGAACTTTTCCTTGCCACCACCCTTGGTTACTTGGCTGAGGGCCCATTCAGTATGGGAGAATCCCAAGACGAACCTTCGGTAGAAGTTAACAAGTCCCAAGAAGCTCTGAAGTTTGGTTAGTGTGGTCGAGGCTGGCCCGTCATGAATGACTTGGATCTTATTTGGATCCACATGTACCCCATGCTCATCAACAATGTATCCCAAGTCTTGTACCATGTTCATGCCAAAGAAACATTTTTCCAAATTGGCATATAGATTGTGATGTCGCAGAGTGCCCAAAACCTGTTGAATATGCTGCATGAGCTCCTCCCAAGTTTTGTTGAAGATGAGGATGCCATCCAGATATACCACCACAAAAGAGTTCATGAAGGGTCTCAATACATCATCCATCAATATCATGAAAGTTGTTGGTGCATTTGTTAATCCAAAGGGAATGACCATCCATTCGAAGATACCTTCTTTAGATTTGAAATTTGTCTTCAATACATCAGTTGGTTCAATGGGAACCTAGTGGTAGCCAAAATTTAGGTCAATATCGTTGAAGAAATTTGGCCCTATTATTTGGTCAAGAAGGTCATCAGTTTGGGGAATTGGGTATCGGTTCCTAACTATGATTTTTTTTAATACTTTGTAATTAGTAAAGAGCCACTAGGTCCTGTCCTTCTTTTGCACTAGCACAATCGGGCTTCCGCAATGGGAGGATTTGGGTTGGATGTGCCCCTTTTAAAGTAGATCTTGGATATGGCTCTTTATTTCATCATTTTCCATCAATGAGCGATGATATACCAGTTCATGAGGAAGCGGTGCACCAGAGGTTAGATCAATTGGATGCTTGACTTGGAAGTGCGTCGGAACCCCGGTGGGTGAGGAGAATATGTATCTATACTCTTCCACAATCCTGTCCACTTGATTCTACTACAAAGAGAGGCTCTGTGTAGAGGTCACGAATGTGGCAACGACCTTCTTCTTACTACAAGCACGGATCACAAAGAAGAAGAATTTCTCAGTCTGTGAAATGCCCTTACTGCATTGCTTAGGAGAGATTAAATAAATAGTGGTAGGCGGCGCTACCTCTAGTATCATGTACAATTGTCTACCCAAAGTAATAATAACACTGTGGGGTATAGACCCATACACAACATGTCGCTTCCACAAATATGGTTGGCCTAAAAGATCCCAAACTTCAAGGGGAGAAATATCACACAATACCTCATCTTTGAAGGGCTTGAAGTTGTAGGGCAGATGACATTGTTGGATGACATGAAGATATTGTCTTTGACGAAGCCAGCTAATGGTGTAGGGTTGCAAGTGAGGTGTTATCGATGGGTCCATCCACTTGACGACCTCTATTGAAAAAAGTTTCTTCTGACTATCGCTATCGACAATGAAATGTAGCAGAGTCCCCTTCCTCTAGTTCTTCTAGTTCGCTTGGTTGGAATTTGGTGGTAGTTACAATGGTATTAGGTTCAGCATCGATGATTCATTTCCCACTTTCTGAATTTGATTCAGAGTTAGAATATGCCTCTAAATTAGAGTCTTTCAGCTCAGCCACCAGTGATTTCTCAGAGCGACATTTCTCAGTGTTGTGCCAAGGAATTTTATGGTATTCACACCATTTTCCCGTATCCTTCTTCGACTTCTCATTACCCTTCTTGGGTTGCATCTTGGATTGGTTTTCCTGAGAGAGACCATATTTTCTCTATCCCTTCTTTTGTGGGTTGGGGCCGCCTTTTCCCTACTTCGGCTGTGAGGAGTTTGCAAATCCAAACTCTCACCTCTTCTGCTTAAATTTATGCTCAATCTTGACAACATATCTATAATTCACACCTAATGATACAATGTCAAAAAAATCCAATTATGTTTGAATGTATCTATCCAGACAACCGTGGTATTTGAGCACAAGATGTCATTCAGAGTATTTGATACCTAATTTGGTGCACAGGGTATGGAAAATATTGGTGAAATCTAGAATTGTTTGGTCCCTTTCCTGACGCAGCATTGTCCATCTTGTGTATAGGTCCTCGTAAATTCCAACATGGTAGTATTTTTCTTTAATGGCATCCCTAAAGGAATCCCATGTGGGGGAGACCACAAATATTTCATATTCCTCTATGGCCCTTTTCTCAAAGTAAGTATCCCACCAGTCCTTAACATGGGGGGTGACCTTGAGGAGTGAAAAAGTAATATTCTCCTTGTCGGAAAAATTATGGACCGAAAAATACCCTTTGAGCAGATTCAACCATTTATCTACATCATCTGCATCTATCAGTCCTTCAAATAATAGAATATCAAAATTTACTTGTACCTTGAATGGGGTTGCATGGCTGCTTGATGAAGATGCCTCTCCAAAGGGAAATCAATGAAGGATATGTGCAAAGTTGTTCATCATTTCATTCCTTTGTCGCGCAAGGGAATCCTCAAGCAGCATTTTTAAATTATCTCCTGCTCCATAAGCTTTCTTCTCATCCCTCGTGGGTTGTTATTGAGCTCAGCATGGTCAATCTTGCAAAGGATTGACTGGTTTGAGTCCCAACTTCTTGTACCCAGATCTTGTCAGGGACATGCACGAAGAAAAACAAATGAAGAGCAAACTACTTTGATACCAATAATACGGATTTATGAGAAGAATGAAAGGAATAATAGATTGAATACAATAACATAGAGATATAGAGAACAATAATAGATATCCAATGAACAATAACTTCTATCCAATGAACAATAACTTCTATTGAATAAATAAAATAGGTTGAAACTCTAAAACTGCAGAACTGAAAACAACTTGCTCAAATGGTGGTAGCTATCTATGAGAAGAGATGTGGCTTCTACGCGCATCTGTCTAATAAGAATGATTACAATGAGGCTCCAGAGGCATTTTTAAAATTACTCATGTTTAAACCCAAGACATACAAAAACCTAACCCTAGGAGATGAAACGCCAAACATTATTTGGGCCCTAATGGGTAATTTGGCACCTCAACTTCTTGGGGTTGTAACTTTTGCATATGAACTCTATTTTAGGTGCGTGATAGCCCATTGGAAATGTATTTCTGATAAATACACATTATGTCATCAAACTCTAACAATGTCTATTGTTTGACTGTGGCAAGCCAAAAAAACATTGTTTAGGGCCCCAAAATGTCCCTAGTAGTACAAAAAGATGTATTGACATGAAAACTTCCAAAATAAGCCATTTGGATTAGGTGGGCGACCACCAATATCCACCTGGAAGTTGTGTAGGGCTTCAGACAGCCCTTGAGTCTAGAACCCACAATTACAAAGAATTACAAAAGAACGTGTTGAACTAAAAATTGTCAATAGGAGTCAGTTGGAATAGGTGGGTGGCCACCAATATCCACTTGGATCAATAAATGAAGAGATGCTTCTAACGATAAAAAAATCATCTCTCCCTTTAATGATATCATTATTGTTGTTGTAATTGTTAATGAAACCATTACAAGACATTACAATTTGCAAGGTAATATATGCACCTATTCTTTTATTTTTGTAATATGCACCAAAGCTTCAAGATATATATAATACGCATTGGTGCATAATATTTATTTTTAAATCCTGAGGGTGTATCAAAATTTGGTGCACCAATGTGTATTATTGATAGAAGTGCCCAAGTATTTTAAATATCCAAAATACACACAAAGGATTCAAAAATATGTAGTACACATCAATGCTTAGTGTAGATATTTTGAATCCCCGGTGTGTATCAATTCATAGTGCACCAGTACATATTATATATATTAGGTGCAACATTGTGCATCATCAATATAATCACACCAACAAAAAACCTCCACTAGAACCTCTTGCCACCCAAAATTTTAACTTATAGTGAAAATCTATTCATACCTTCACTACGAATAATTGAAGTTGTAGCGAAGGTTTTTTTAATCATTTTCTCCAATCTTGTAACTCTAAAATCTTTCATTAGAAGGTATTTGTCTTGTAGTGTAGGTAACTCCCCCACACCTCTCCTAGGATTGAGGCCTTAAGGCCAATTTTGAGGCTAGAAATAAATGTTGGGCCAAAAATAGATTTGGGCTAATAATCATGATGATTAATTGCATACTTTTAATTTGGAATTGATTTCTCTAGGTTCGATGTCAATTTTGAGGTTCACCATTATGGTTTTCGATATATCTTTATTTATCACTTAAAAAAAATTATGAGATGATGATTCCTCAAAATATTTTATGTTAATAATGTGGTTAATAATGGCATTGTCAATTTTGAGATAACTTCTTATTGATTTATCTCACTTGTACTTGATTTCAATGTGGCTTAATGTTGCATGCATGTGTCTCAACATTGGACAAAATGGGATTTTTTGAATTATTTTTGTTTTGATCCAGAGGTGGATCTTTCTTGGAGATATTACACACTCACCTATTAATCCTTTTTCCTAAGTTTTCTATTCTAATGTTGAGGGTGCTATCCATAGATGAGAATATTCCCTACAAAATAGGGCACCTCCTATAAAATAGGGTGTCTTCCCTCTTCAATGTTAACTCAGTTACACTTTAGTTAGACTAGTGGAGGAAACTCATGCATGACAACCTCGGTTTGATCACCAACAACTGCATGTTCGCCTTGGTTTTCTCACCAGGCGGGTGCATATCA
>JASDQU010245611.1:0-16737 GCA_032191745.1 Picea mariana | reverse complement strand
GCTTCCCCGTTTATAAGGATAGCTAGAGAGGCAGAGGATATGCAGCCCAGAATCCAGTTGGTGATGATCAGGCCAAAACCACACTGCAAAAGTATGAGATGAAGAAGGTTCCAATTGATGCAGTCGAAGGCCTTTTTAAGGTCCAGCTTTAGAAGAGCGGCCTGCTGTTTTTTCGTCTTTATACTGTGAATACACTCGTGGGCAACTCCAACAGCATCGAGGATTTGTCTCCCTTTGAGGAACCCAAGTTGCTCAGCAGACAGAGCCGAGGACAGATAAGGGCGGATTCTTCTCGCTATTATCTTGGATATAATTTTGTAGCATAGGTTACATAGGGAGATAGGGCGGAAATCTTGAAAGGTTTTGGTCAAATTAGATTTTGGAATCAGCACCACGAAGGTTTTATTGAGCTATGGGTTCACAACTCCTCTAAGTCTTGAGTCCTCCACCGCGTCCAAGAGATCCTGGGCCAAAATATCAAAGAAATGTATGTAGAATTCAACAGACCAGCCATCTGGTCCGGGGCTCTTTTCTTTGCTGAATCCCTTAAGGACCTCAAACAGCTCCTCCTTCGTGCAAGGCGCCTCCAAGGCTATGGCTTCCTCTTGGGTGACCATCTTGGGGAAAAGACTGGCAAGTTCGGATTGAGCAGCAAGATCAGAAATCGGTGAGGCTTTAAAAAAAGATTTAAAATGGTTGTAAGCTGTGTCTTTGATAGCAACCTGTGTGTGATGTAAACAGCCCTCATAATCTTCAATATTCCATAAATGTTTTTTGGCACACCTGGCACTTGCTAAACGGTGAAAAAAGCGTGTGTTTTTATCACCTGATTCAAGCCATATTGCACGGCTTTTCAGTCTCCATCGCTCTTCATCTGCGCGCAAGTATGCAGTACGTTATGCCTCAAGGCTTTTTATTTTGCAATCAATATCCAAAGTATTTGCATTCTGCAGTTTAAGACGAAGATGTTGAACCAGCTCCTGATCTATTCTGTGTATGTCGGCCTGTTCAGCTAATTTTTTCTCTTTTAGCCACTGTATGCATCGAGTTTTTAAAATGGACAGCTTGGTCGAGAGATTCCCTTGTGGATCATTTGGAGACGTAGATGAAGAATTGGTCCAAACTGTTTCTACAAGAGTGTTGAAAGAGTCCTCTTTCAGCCAAAGAGGATTGAATTTAAAAGGCTGACCATTACCAAACCTGCCCCTGTCCAACTGTAAACATATGGAGGCATGATCAGAGAGAAAGGGTAGATTTACCCAAGATCGATAGCTACAAGAAGGCGTAAGCAGTTCCTCTGCAATAAGGAATCGATCTAATCTTTTGGCGATACTAGCTGTGCCACGTCTCCCATTCCTCCAAGTCGGAAGAAGCTCAGCTGGTTTCAAGTCAACTAAAGCATTTTTGTAGAAGATGCGGTTAAAAAAACTGTGGAGAGGGTCGATCTGCGCCCTGTCTCCCCAAATTTCTTCAGAGCTGGTAGTAAGATTGAGATCACCAGCCAGAATGATGTTTTTAGCTACTAGAAGCCCAAGATCATCAAGTCGGGTCCAGAAAACTTTTCGGTCAGCACATGGCCCATAAACATTGAGTAGGTTGATGTCTGTCTTGAGCTCAAAGCAATGTCCGGAGAGAAGAATGCCACCAGGACTGAGCATTGGGCAGAGATCAAAGCAAGAGGGGTCCCACGAGGCTAGAAGGCCCCCCGAGGTTCCAACCGAGCCAGCAGCACAGGACAACCAAGATGGTCTTAGCAAGTGCATGAAGTCCCTTGCAGAAGAGGCATCCACCAGTGTTTCTTGTAGAAAGACGACTGTCGGCTTTGTGAGATCCAGCAGTCTGCGTAGGGAGGCTTGTTTCAGGGGTCCTCCAACCCCTCTAATGTTGAGGGAAAGTAGGATCATGAGTTACCCCGGGCAAGGGCTTTAAATCCTCTAAGCGCCCCATGAGTTGTAACAGATGCAGAAGTATCCAAAGCCGTTGGTCCAGCCTGTGTTTTTTTCCTAGCACTACGGGTTTTTATTGGCGAGAGCTCCAGTCCAATGCCTCTCGACCAGGTCGGTTCCAGTCCAGGTGAAGGTTTAGTGGAAGATGAAGAAGGTTGATCAGATGTAGGAGGAGTGGGATGATAAAGAGCTTTCCCAAGGTAAGTATTGAGTGGTATCGACTCAAAGGGGAGAGATGGGTCAGGAGCAGAACTCGGGAACATGGAGTCAAGTTGGGTGGCCGATTGAGTTGGTTCGGTATAGCCAGGTAGTGTAGATGTTCCAGGCTGAGCCTCAGTTAATGAGTTCAGAGAATCCGGTGGGATCGACTCAGGAGGGGTGAGTGACGAAATCGGAGAGTGTTCAGTAGAGACCTGTTCAGTAGAAGTGGGCAGCGAAGGAGATAATGGAGTGTGTGACTCGGTCAAAGCAGGAGGGGGGTACATAGTAGCAGCGAAAGAGAAAAGGTCGACCTGTTGAGTGATAAATAGTCTGTCCCAGGAAGTAAAAGAATTATAAAGTGAAGGACAAAAACGCTGGATTTTACCTAGTATCGAATCATCAGCCGGCAAGGAATCCCTCCCGGGGTGAGGAGTCTCTTCCACATGTTGGTTAGGTGAAGAAATATAACCATCAAAAGTAGGTTCCTCGGCTGGATCCAATGCTGTAGTGGGTGGAGGGAACTTGTAGCAGTCTATCCTCAGATGACCAGTTCGTCGGCAGTAGGAGCATCGAAACGGGATGCCTAAGTAGTCAATCCGCTGTGCTATTTGTTGGTTGCGCCAATCTATCTCCAGAATTTCGGGTAAACCAGTTTGTATGTCCATTTCCACATAAATCCTAGCCATTTTCCTGTCCGAGGCCGTGAGGGTGGATGGATCCAATCTGAGAAATCTCCCTATGGCTGAGCCAATCAGTTCAAGTGCTTGTTGGTTCCAAAGCTGTAATGGAAGATCTGGAAGAAGAACCCATAAATGTCGGTGACTAAAGAATTCCGAGGATGGCTTGAAACCCAGTCTCCACCTTTTTAGCATGAGGCTACCCTCGTCGTAGGCCCAGAACCGCTCCAGGATGAGCACCGAGTCTTCTGGTTTTCGGAAAATGAACCCCAGCCAGCCTTGTTGAAGCTTGAGAATTTTGGGTGAGTAACCCAGCAGTGGAATCCAATGAGCAGATGCCCAGGAGTCCAGGCTCTGTTTGCAATGTTCCTTATAAGCTAGCCTCCCAACTAATGCACAGAGAGCTAGATTGCAAGCGTCTGAGAGTCCCACATCCATTCCGAGGGTAAGCTTTGGATGTCTGGTCTTGGGCTTCCACGCTTTCTGCCTACGTTTGTGTAAGCCCAGTTTTAAAGGAGTGTGTCCAGGAGGAGAACGACACCCAACAGGGTTGCCATCCTGTGTGTCAGATAAGACAACATTTTGTGTGCGTTTTCCCCGTAGGCGGGCTCCACCAGTAGTGTCATGTTCAGTAGTTCCAGGGGGGTTTTGTGTAGTAGGCCGGGAAAACTGCTTTGAAAGAGTAGTATGGCTTGTAGCACCTGGTATTTTGGCAGATGGGAAGTTGGGCTGGTTGGTGGATCGAAAATGTGCAGAGCACAGCTCATCGATCGAAGCAAGAATGGCCGGGTGGTCCCATGGGTCCCCCGAGGCTCCTGCAGAGGGGTCCATGTCAAAGGCTTTCCACAATAGATTTTAGGTTGTCAGGTCAGTGGAATAGGGAGATGTAAAAACGAAAGGGTCTTCTGGAGTGTCTGAGTGTAAGAGGAGAGTCGAAAGGACCTCCAGGAGACATTCGGGAACACGGAAAAAGCGTCAGCCTATGGAATAGTGAAGGGCGATAAGGAAAGACAATAAATGACAGGGGGTCCTCTTAAAAAACAAAGGCATAGCTTATGGTCGGAAGGGCGGGTTGGACAGCAGCAAAAAATCAGAGCAAACCAAGTCAGTACGTGGAAGGTTGGACAGCAGCAAAAAACCAAAGCATACCAGGTCAGAACGTGTCGGATCCCGAGTCTGTATCACTAGTTCGATGGCCGGTAAGTCTGCCACAATGTCCAAAAAGACGGACTCAGCTCGTTAACCCAAAATAGTCTGTAGACCCAGCCAGAGACAAGTGGGCACGCCTGTGAGCATAGTCTGGTTCACGTGGAGGATGCCAAGCACCAGAGCAAACGTCAAGGCGCCAAAACCAGGTTCAAAAATCTCCAGTGCCGCCATTTGGTCTACCATCTTACCTCCTCATATTCTATATGGATCTTTCTATCCATATTCAATTCTACCATATTAATGTTACGGGTCAATGTGACATCATTTTCAATATACAACATGTGATTCGAATGTATTTATTAATATTACATGCCATATTAATGTTACTGGCCAATGTGACATCATTTTCAATATACTAACATGTTATTCGAAATTAAAATATGTTCTTCCAAATGTTTAATATTTTTTTTAATTTTTTTACATTAATTTTGGTAATATATTATGCAATATAATAAATATTATATAAATTAAAATATATATTATAAAATTTGAAATTTAAAATAGAATATTACAAAAGAATTGGAAAACTACATGTGCAAATACAGTCTTTGCTTTCTTTTGAACAACACAGGTCATTTGCAAAACGCATTTATTGACCATGTATGGTCCAATGTGCCCATTCCTCAATACAATATATTTGTCTTAGACACATATTGGTCTGATCACGATACAATTGGTATTGCACTTGAATTATGACATATACATAAAACTTATTGCAAACTCATATTTCTATGTTTCAAAGCATATATGTATCCCTGATTTCTACACACATCATTCTTGTGAGCATACAGACGGTGTTCTACTTGAATTATAAAATATACATTGTGCAAAAAGAAAAAAGAAAAAGGTACATCCTCCCCAAAACTATTTGTCACTCTATTCATCTTATTCTATTTCTTTTTTGTATATGTACATAGTAGTTGCCTTTTTCTTAACATCTAAACTTATGTTCATATCCGTTTTGCTTTGTACTTTTGTTGATAGAAACAGACACGAAAACTAGATGACGCAAAGAACTCCTACTCAGAGTAGACCAATCCATGCAAAGGTGCATTCTTTTTCTACCCGTGTTCCATAGTAAATAGTTCTTCGTTTACTTTCTCTGTGTTTGTCAAACTTGTTTCTAGCTATGTTTTTTTTTTTTGTTTTTTGTTTTTTTTTTGCATGTAGAGGCCGCTACCCTGCACATCCGCCATCGAACAGATGCAATGTTGAGCTAGCCAGCCCGCAAGTCCACTTGTCAATTTTTATATCGCCCAACTATGATGGCTATTTGCAGGACACATAACATTAGAGACATAATGTGCAGCCCGCAAGTGCGCAATCCAAATAAGTGGCTAGGTATGGAATAAGGGATCTATGCATATTTGGTATGTAGTGCTCATTTCTGGGAGCACGCCAGCCCTGGAACCCGTGATACAGAAACTGTACCTGCAATACAGAAAATGTACGTCATCTATAAAATCTCAACCGCCCCACAAGTCCGCCTGTCAATTTGTATATAGTGGAACTGTATCTGCTATTTGTAGAACCCAGAACAATATAGGCCTTTTTTTTACCCCTCCCGCCCGAAAACCCGCAAGTATGGAATGCGATATGGGTAGATGGTGTATAAAATATCATGTCGATACTTTATAAAGGTACATATTTAGTTTTGCCTCTTTTCTACACACACTCATCTAGTAACCACAGAGTTGGAGTCGGACGGAGCCAAGTCGGCGATCCAAAAAAGTGGATAAATATGGAATAAGGGATCTGTCCATATTTGTTATGTATTGCTCATTTCTGGGAGCCTGCCAACCCTGGAGTAGAATGTTGATCCGGCGAGCCTATAAATCTGCTTGTCAGTTTATTATCATAAGCTATTTGTAAGTCACCGAGAAATAGAGCCCCATTTTCGACCCCGCCAGCCCGAGAACCCGCGATCCAGAAACTGTCAATGGTTTATAAAATGTTAGCCAACCCGCAAGTGTGCTTGTCTATTTGTATATCGCGGAACTGTGTGTATTATTTGTAGAACACCATACAATAGAGGCATTTTTTTGAGCCCGCCCTCCCAAGAACCCGCGATCCCGAAAGTGGAGTATGGAATGACATATTCGTGCATGCTCTATAAAATCTCATGTCCATACTTTATGAAGGTACATTTTTAGTTTTGCCTCATTTCTACACATATTGATCTGGTAACCACAGAGTTGGTGTTGCATATGAATTATGAAATATTCACTGGCAGTCGGACCGAGCCCTTTGGTTTGCTTAGCTGAACAATTTTGACTCATGCAGTGTCAAACTTGGCCATTCCTTTCTTGCTTGCTCTTCCCTGTGCCCGTCACCTTCGCATGTGTGCATAGTAAGAAATAGTGTTTATATATATGTGTGTGTGTGTGTGTGTCTTCTTTATAAATCTTTAATGCTATCAGGTCATTGTGCAGGTACCGTCTAAGTTGTCATTAATGTGCACAAGGCTCGAGAAGTTCTTCCATCAATGCAATTTTTGCGAAGGCTTTTCTTATCCCTTCCCAGTCTTAATTTCAAACGCAATGGAATGTCATTCGCACGCCATCATCTTGCTTCCTTACGAAACCTCGAATCTCTTCCTAGTCTTAATTTCAAATACCATGGAATGTCATTCGCATGCCGCCAGCTTGGTTCGTTCACGACACCTCCAATCCTTAAATGTTCTTCGCCGTAACTGCCACCTTCGCACTTCTAAGTATGATCATAATTAAGATTTACTTCTAATAGGTCATCATACAACACACATAGATATTGTCATTAATGAGGAGATTTTCCATTCGCACACATTGAAGCAATGTTTCCGGGGAGTTATATTGTCCCCTGCATTTATTCATTTCAAGCAGCGTCTGGAGAAAACCAATGTTTCCATAAAGTACTGGCACCAGCTCTACAGCAGATTTGTAGAGATACAGTGAACATCTTCCTCCCAAGCTTCCCGTGCAAAAGAAGGCAAAAAGATTTGTAGGGGAGGCTGAGAAGCCCGAAATTTACAGTGAAAAGATGGATCTTAACACTGATCTGGAAAGCATATTCTGCAACCTTGATCAGCCCGGAGATGCAATTCAGCAAGCCTGCTCAATGGACATGGTTGATACCCTAATTTTTGACAAAGATGAATCCTTTGTATTCCAGAGTGTTGTTTTTGAATATGAATGAAAAAAATTAATCATTGAAAAAAGAGATGTAAAAGATAAGAAAAGAAAACATCGTTAAGAAATTGACCTTGCCAATATGTAGGTGTCCAAAATCTCTCAACTTCACATGGAAACCGGAGATGCTCTTCATGATTCCGTTGGAGTCATTGAAGCCAAAAATTCCAGACTAGAGAACTGGATTAAGGAATTAGAGGAAGCTTTGTTTCCTATGCCATTGCATCACAGTTCTTTGGGAATAGTCATGCATGCTACTACATGCACCCCTGCAACAAATCTAAAAGGGTCCTCCAGCTTCCTCGCATCCTGTAGAGGATATGTCAAGAAAAATATCATCAAAATAATGGAACTGATTACTAAGGCCTCGGAAACATCACAGAATATGGATTCCCTGGGGAGCAGGGCACATAACTTGCTCCTACTTCTGCAGACGGATGTAAAAAATGAAGAAAATTTCTATGTGCACATGGTCATCCCTTTTGCCTTTCATGTCAACAACATGCCAGAGATGAGAAGAAGATAACATGATCTCCCTTCTGATAAACGACTCACTCAAATAGAAGCATGCTGGAAAGAGAAAGTGAAGAACCTGTATCTCATCGTCCAATCATGTGAGCAAGCAATATCAAAGAAAGAAGCATTATTCACAAAGCTTACCAAAATAGGCTTAGCAGGAAAGATAAATGGCTTCCAGGACCCCAGCTTAATCCCCAACTCGTTGGTGTCAACCAAGCAAACTTTCGATAAACAAGTTGATAATTTGAAAGGCTTGTCTTTAGAAATTTTTTACAGGATTCTTGAATATCATGAAGAAGAGGTGGACAATTGGCTAGTCTGGTATTCGGTACAAAATGGAGACATTGATGACACTCTGTGTAAACTTTCAATTGATCTAAGCGAATTAGAAAATGAAGTTTCCAGCATTAAAATCCTCAATGAAATCAACGTTGCCCCCTTGAGAAGCTATATTGAAGAGAACTTGAAGTGGATCACTAACCAAATCCAACATGGAAATGCATAGTTCTTTCTTTATCAATCCAGTTATTCCAACTTTTTCGAGTAGAAATCTATAGCCAAAAAATGATCTTCCCATTTCTACTTTTCAGGTATTACAATCTACCATGTCCAGCTTCTTTCCACAGTCATGTTTCTTGTACATATTTCTGTTATGGTTTGCGGGAGCCCCAATCCCAGTCTATATGGAAAACGCATTTGTTTTTCCATGGATATGTGACAAACTATTATTTTTTTCATATATTCCAAATAAAACTATTATTTTCTCTCCTTATATATTTATGTGTTCCTAGATTTTTATCTTCATCTATGTTGAATGTGAAGTCATTCTGTTTATTTTATCTCAATTCTCTTTTTTGCCTATGCATATTTTCTCCGCCCTGGTCACTTTCAAAATAAAGTATGAAATAAATGACTAACTCAACTTTGAAATATCATATATATATATATATATATATATTTTTTTTATTTTTTTTTTGTGTGTGTGTGTGTGTGTTTCTTTAAATTTCCAGTAATATGTAACACATTTCATTATTTTTTATATAAATGTCATAAAATTGTGTTCACTACTTTTTTTGTACTCAAATGTGTAGAGAGTATGTCATTTCTTGCATCTTGACCAGCTGTCCTTCATACTTTTGCCACAAAGGCCCTTAAAATTAAAATACTCTGCAAGTCCACTTGTCAATTTCTATATCACGAGACTGTGGATGCTCTTTGTAGGCCATGGAACAAAAACACCCAATTTCCAGTCCGTCAACTCCACAACCCGCGATCCAAAAACTGCCTCGGTATCGAATCAGGGCTTTATGCAAATATGAAATGAGGGCTCTGTGCATGCTGTATAAAATCTCGTCCCCATAATTTATAAAAGTACATATTTTGTATGTATAAAAGTAAATATCTACTTTAAAAAATTGCATATTTTCTATGTATAATTTATGGTTTCCAGGAACCTAAAATTTGATACATTTCAATTTCTTGTATCCACGAGGCCCTGTTTTAAAGAAAACTAATTCGGGAATGCTATTTATTTGGTCATTTTGTCCACCGCCCTATGTAACAGACATTGGCACTATATTTTTTGTGCTTTTGTCCACCACCGTATGTAAAACCTATGTAAAGAAAACTAATTCGCGAATGCTAAATTTGTGGGACACGAGCCCCTTAAAATTCAAATAGTCTGCAGGTCCCATTGTCAATTTGTATATCATAGAACAATAGAACCCCGATTTTCAGGTCCCCAACCCAAGAACCCGCGATCCAAAAACTGGCTAAGTATGGAATGAGGGTTTCATCCATGCTCTAATTCGGGAATGCTATTTTTTTCTCTGCTTTTATGTGTTCCTAGATTTTTATAGAGAGTATGTATACAGAGTTACGTATTTGCTATGTATAGTTTATGGTCTCCAAGAACCTATAATTTCATAAATTTCAATTTCTTGTGTGGATGAGTCCCTGTTTTAAAGAAAACTAATTCGAGAATGCTATTTATTTGCTGCTTTTGTCGACCGCCCTTTGTAACAGACATTGGTACTATACTTTTTGTCCTTCTTTCCACCAGCGTATGTAAAACCTATGTAAAGAAAACTAATTCGCGAATGCTAAGTTTTTTTAACACGAGCCCCTTAACATTCAAATAGTTAGCAAGTTCGATTGTCAATTTGTATATCATGGAACTGGCGGTGCTATTTGTAGGACATGGAACAACAAAAGCCCGCTTTTCAGGACCCCTGCCCGAGAACCCGTGATCCAAAAACTTGCTAAGTCAAGAACCCGCTCTTTTAAAGAAAACGAATTTGGGAACACTATTTTTTTTCATACTTATGTTCACCAGCCTATGTAACAGACGCCAATACTATTTTTTTTTTCTTTTTTTGTCCACCATCATATGTAAAAAGGAAAACTATTTCAGAAATGCTAAACTTGTTTTAATTAATTATAAATAATTTTATTGATAGAAAAATAAATTATTGAGTTTATTATTTCAATTTGGTTATTCGACACGAGCCCCTTCAAATTGAAATACTCTGCAAGTTCGATTGTCAATATGTATATCGCGGAACTCTAGATGCTATTTGTAGGACAAAGAACAACAAAAGCTCAATTTTCAGGTCCCCAGCCCGAGAACCCGCCATCCAAAAACTAGCTAAGTCAAGAAACCGCTCTTTTAAAGAAAATTAATTCGGGAACACTATTTTTTTCATACTTATGTTCACCAGCCTATGTAACAGACGTCAGTACTATTTTTTTTTCTTTTCTTGTCCACCAGGATATGTAAAACAAAAAAGCAATTCAGGAATTCTAAACTTGTTTTAATTAATTATAAATCATTTTATTGATAGAAATATAAGTTATTGAGTTTATTATTTCAATTTGGTTATTCGACACGAGTCCCTTCAAATTCAAATACTCCGCAAGTCCGATTGTCAATATGTATATCGCGGAACTCTAGGTGCTATTTGTAGACCACGGAACAACAGAAGCCCAATTTTCAGCCCGTCATTCCTAGAACCCGCGATCCAAAGATTCAAATAGTCCGCAAAGCATCTTGTCAATTTGTATATTGCGGAACCCGCGGAACAACAGAGCCCCAATTTTCAACCGGCAACCCCAACAACCCAGAATGAAGCTTCCGTGCATGCTCTATATATCTACTTAATCAAATTATATATTTGATTTTTGTAGGCCACGGAATAACAGAAGCCCGATTTTCATCCCGCCAGCCCGAGAACCTCCGATCCAAAAATTCAAATAGTTCTCAAGATCGCTTGTCAATTTGTATATCGCGGAAGTGTCGGTCCTATTTGTAGGCCACGGAACAATAGGTCCCTAGATCGAGAACCCGCGATCCAAAAACTAGCTAAGTCAAGAACCCGCTCTTTTAAAGAATACTAATTCATGAACGCTATTTTTTTCATACTTATGTTCACCAGCCTATGTCAAAGACGTCAGTACTATTTTTTTTTCTTTTTTTTTTCCACCAGCATATGTAAAAATGATAACTAATTCGGTAATGCTAAACTTGTTTTAATTAATTATAAATTATTTTATTGATAGAAAAATAAATTATTGAGTTTATTATTTCAATTTGGTTATTTAACACGAGCCCCTTCAAATTCAAATACTCCGCAATTACGATTGTCAATATGTATATCGCGGAACTCTAGGTGCTATTTGTAGGCCACGGAACAACAGAAGCCCAAATTTCAACCCACCAGTCTGAGAACCCGCAATCCATAAATTCAAATAGTCCGCAAAACAACTTGTCAATTTGTATATCGCGGAACTCAGGGAACAACAGAAGCCCAATTTTTAGCCCACAAACACGACAACCCGGAATGAAGCTTTCGTGCATGCTCTATATATGTACTTAATCAAATTACATATTTGATTTTTGTAGGCCACGGATCAACATAAGCCCGATTTTCAGCCCGAGAACCCGCAATCCAAAAATACGAATAGTCCGCAAGACCGCTTCTCAATTTGTATATCGCGAAACTCTCGGTGCTATTTGTAGGCCACGGAACAACAGGTCCCTAGCCTGAGAACCCGTGATCCAAAAAACTAGCTAAGTCAAGAATTAATTATAAATGATTTTATTGATAGAAAAATAAGTTATTGAGTTTATTATTTCAATTTGGTTATTCGACACGAGTCGCTTCAAATTCAAGTACTTCGCAACTCCGATTGTCAATATGTATATCGCAGAAATCTAGGTGTTATTTGTAGACCATGGAACAACAGAAGCCCAATTTTCCGGTAACAGACATTACCACTATTTTTTTCGGTTTTTGCTCACGTACCCATATACTTCAACTTCTTGCCCATGTGTCTCATGACTTTAACTTCAGCTTGTTGGAAGCAAGGCGCCATTACTCATAGTGCGCCCTGAGCTGGTTTCCCCTCAGGGCAGCTCAGTATTTACAACTTGACACCATGAAAATTCTCTATAGTCCTTCATTTTGACAGACTTTTATACAATCTTACTTATAAAAAAAAATTATTGAATAGAATTTAAATAATTGTGTATACTATTTATTAAATAGAACGTGTTATAGCGTCACATAAGTTACTATAAATCTTCATTCAATGTTACAATATTTTATAAATTGCTCAGTCTCGTGTATATGACATAATTGTTGGGTGCAAAATGTATATAACGGAAGTGTTTGGTGCAAAATCTATATCACTCAACACGTTGGACGTCCTGAACCCACGACTCCATATTTGTTCGGTGCATTTCTATAAATTATTGTCTCATGTATATGACCGAATTGTTCGGTGCAAAATGTATATGACAGAAGTGTTGGGTGAAAAATGTATTTCACGACACAGGGTGGCCATAAAAAATGAAAAAAGTGAAGCCACGACTCCTTGATTGTTGGGTTACATTGCTTGTGCATTAAATATTTCATGTACTATCAAACTTAGATCCTAGGAACCTTCGTTCATGTACCGGACATTAATAATTTTTGATAAATTTCAAATAAAACTAATTCACGAATACTAAATTCTGCATGAATACCACGTGTACTGCAACTTGCGACCCACACATTTACTCCCCTTCCAGCGTGGTAGGGACTACGCTGCCATGCAACACTTGTTTTCAGTGTTCCATTATTTATGTTTTGAAATGCATATTATAATAATACCACGATGTTGGTATTTTAATATATAAAAATTTTGGTATTTTAATTAAAAAAAAAAAATTGGTATTTCAATATATTATTTACTTAAAAAAAAAAATGAAAATTTTTGGTATTTCAATATATATATTTTTATCCACTTATAAAATGATTCTTATTATTCAAACTTTTTTAAAAATAATATAATATATAATAAAAAGATTGGTATTTCAATATATTTGATTCTTATTATTCCAACTTTTTTAAAAATACTATTATGTATAAAAATTTTGGTGAAAAAAATTTGAAAATTTTATTTTATTTTATTTAACGTTTTTAAATAAAATATGTTTTCTCATCTCAAACTTTTTTAAAAACATTATATTATTTGTTTTTAATTATTTCAAGTTTTTTTTCTTTATAATTATCATTTATATTAATAAAAACTTTCTTAATATTTATTTTTAATAAATTTATAATTTATTAATATATTAGTCTCTGCTAAAGGCCTAGGACTATATTAATGAATTTGCTATTGATTTGATATTAATTTGTCTTTTATTTTAAATTTGTATGTGAACTGTAATATTTAACTTAGGAAAAGATATATATATTTTTTTATAAAATAAAAATATTTTTTTTGTTCATTTCTGACTAATATATTTCATTTCTTATTGTTGCCTTCACATATTTCAATATTTGAAATTAATTATATAATCAATAAATTTTGTTATAAGTACCATCTACTTTTAAATGATTCTTTTATTTAATACAAAATAAATAATATTAAGATTCATATATCTATACCAAAAATTCTAATTGAGTATAAGTATTCATGGTCTAAATCATAATTATTAAAAGTCAAATCTAACATGGCAGACTTATCACACCACCATACTAAAATATGTTTCCCAAAACTTTCTATCTCAATTGGACCTTGCCGTGATATTTTTTTATAGTTGTCCCAAGTCAGTATTTTGTTTGCAAGGATTGACCATAGAAACACTCTTGCTTTTAGCAGTGTTGTTATTTTCCAAATAGGCTTTCACCACCATTTCCTATCAATTTCCTCCTCTCCCTCGAACATGGCTTGACATCCTACCTTAACATATATCTTCGCGTTGAGATATTTTTTTACCATACAATATCATCCACCTCCTCCCTAAGTTTGATTGTATTGTACTTCAATTGTTGAACATATTGGGTTCGACATATGTATTCCTCCTCTTGCAACCCTATCATGTTTTCATTCTTCTAGCGTCTATTCCATATAAAAGTATTATTAACATCTTATACCTCTATGAAGTAGCATATATCATTCATGTTTAATGTATTTACCAAAGGATTTGGAAGCTTAACATCCTAAACACTTCCCACCCAAGGATTTCTTTGGCCCATTCTCACTTTTACCCCATTGCCTACCTTTCAATACAACCATATACCTATAATTGGAAAGGCTCTAACTAGTTCCTTCTAGATTATTGAAGCCCCTACTATAGTTTTTACTGGTTGACTAATCTAATCTTGAAAAAAAAATGGTTCAATGTATTTTTCCTAGTTACTATATTCCATAGTCCTTTTAATAGCCTCCAAAGGCTCTTGTGTACCAAAGCTTGTCCAAAATGATATATTTTTTTTATTCCCCAACTTTTATCTTCTTTAGGTTTTGAAATCCTATTCAATTTACTAAGGGAATGCCTTTCTTACTCTTCATCACTATATACAAGAACTAAAACATTTATTTCTTGTATTTTTCTAACATCCCTTTAGGTATGTAAGTTAAAGAATGTTAGTATACATTATTGTCTYTMGAACTGATTTACCAATCTTTCRCCTTGTAGTCATTAGGTTTTAACATGAAGCCTAAACATTTCACTCCATTGTCAAATCATTTCACTCCATTGTCAAATAGGTATTCTTTGAATGATAGAATTTGTATGATCCTTTGTTCTTGTTATATGAATTTTTATTCCTTTAATGGGCCTTTTTGTTTTTCTTTCTTCCGCTATCATACTTAATCCTTCAACCACCAGAAAGAAGAGAAAAGGTGACATTAAACAACCTTGTCTTAGTCCTGTAGATGGATAGAAGAAGTCAGAAGTTGATCTATTTATTAGAACAACAAAGGAGACTAAGGGCGTACAACCAATAATCCAATTTACCATTTGAAGATACATTCCAATGTGAATCAACATTAGTCTCAAGTATAGCAAGTTTACCTAGGTATCATAGGCTTTAGATAAGACTAGTTTGAGGACCATTTCTAGGATAGTTTGGCTCTTTATAAATAAAATACCTCATGTGCCACCCCTACTACAACATGAATATCTTTGTTGAGTAGGAATCCAAATTGTTATTGTGATATGCAGTCTGAAAAAACCTTCTTTAACCTTGAAGAAATTACCTTGGCTATTATTTTGTATATTCTATTACATAAATAAATTAACCTATAATCTTCAATACTTTTTGTATTGTTCTTCTTTGGAATCAATATTACAAAAGTTTGTTTCATTAACCCTATCACTCTACCTACATTTTTTTATTCCTCCAGTACCCTTACATTTTCATCTTCCATTAGTTCAAAGAAACCTAGGTGGAATTCCACAATGCATCCATCTAGACCGAAACATTAGACTTATGCAAAGATTCTAGAACAATCTTAAGTTCCTCTTTTGAAACTTCTACTATGATTTCCTCATTTTGTTCCTAGTATCCTAGAAAAAAGGATGCCATTTTCATTATTTCCTCAATATTTTCCCTTGGTGGCTCTTTATATATTTTTTGGGAATGCATACCCCCCATTTTGCAATGTCCTATAATCTTCTAACCTTGCTCCCATCCTTTGTTTTTATCTCCCATATGGTGTTTACAATTTTCATATGCTTTGGATAGTTTTGAAAAAAAAAAGTGGATGCATCCCCTTCCTCTAACAAAATTACTCTGCTTTTCATTCTCCATTTAACTTCTTTCGACTCCAGGAATTTTCCTTTTTTTTCCTACTAGGTTTTTATAATCATTTTCTCCTCTTCAGAAAAAATTTCCACTCTTATTAGAGATGAGGAGTTGACCTATTTGTTATTCAATCTCCTCTAAGTCTTTTTTAGAGTTTTGAAAGTTAAATATTTCTCAGTCTCTTATCACATTCTTTACCTCCTTCAATGTTTTCATAAATTGAAAATGAGTAGAATTTCCATCTCTTGGATTATATTTATTCCAATTCTAAATTACCAATGTTTTAAAGTACTCATTTTCCATCTAATTAGGATTGAATTTAAATGGCCTTAGAGTTTCTTTCTCATCCTTCTCTATCTAGAAAAATATCCCCCCTCTCCAACCTAGGATTAATTCATTTGCATCATCCATTACCTATTTTATATCATAAACTTGTCCAGTGTTTTCGAAACCCCACAGCCTCCCACTCTAAAGTTCATCCACTTTGGAACTAGGTTTATTGGCTTAACATCACAAAGTCTTGAATCTCCAAACAAATGGATAAAATAATATAATAGAGGATATGGATTGCATTGATACCCCATACTTCCTCTCTTCTCATCATTAGGTCAAGATCCCTCCAAAGAATTACATTATCTTCATTGAATATTCCTAGTGAACAATGTTACCTTAGAAATCCTTTCTCCACATAGGGCCTGGTATACCCGATATCTAGGGATAACTAGGAGATCATGTCTCGAGGCCCACATGGTCCTAGACATGGAGTACGAGAGAGGATTGACTTGAGCATGGCCCTTGAGGGCCCATCTTTTCTTCTTCTCAGCCAGACTTATCTTGCCAGCAGTACCAACCTCCATCGCTACCGACCTGGGCTTGCATCAGAAAAGGCTCTTGCTCCATGAGGTAATTGGTCCGAGGTATCATGGTATGTGTCATATTT
>JASDQU010245609.1:13612-27528 GCA_032191745.1 Picea mariana | reverse complement strand
TGAGTATACTATTTATGGATAAGTCAAAATGGTTGCAAAATAAATTAATTCAATAATAAAGTTAGTTGTAACTAAAAGTGGATAACTTACTATTTGTGGTAAACTGGTTAAGTTAAGTGGACAAAGGTTGAATAGTCAAAGTGGACAAAAGTGGGTTAATGGGTTAACCCAAGAATATGGAGAAAGGGGTAAGGTTTTGTTGATGGGTCTCAAATCCCTAGTTAAATAGTAGGAACCAAACCCGCTACCGAGGCCCAATTAGACTCTGCAACGTTTGGCATGGAATGGTTCTCCAGATCTTTCGATCCGTCCAATTAATCGATGGGCTTTAACGTTTCCTTGTGACATTTCCTTGTGAAGGCTCTTCCTTTAGTTGAGACTATCTATTTTTTTTGTATTTTCTCTTGGACGGGACCGATGTGAGGTGTAAGTCGGTATAAACCAACTTCGAAACAAAACATAATTAAGTTCTAACTATTGGGGAAGAGGCTAAGCTTGGGATAACCCACTACTCAAACATGCAGACGACAATTTTATACCACAGGCCTAGTAATAATACGTTAACCATGTGAGCATCCAATTACTGACTGAGATTACTAATTATCAGAAAGAAAACACATATGCAATAAGATAACAGCAAGCAAAATAATTTATCTACCATAATCCTTCATCACATAATCACACAATGATTCCTCATCTTCATCATTAAAGAAAAGAACAGCAAAGCATTGCACCAGATAACTTGACAATAAATTGGACAGCTCTTACTTGTTACATCGATTCATGAAACGAGATAGGAAATAGTTCTTCTTTGCGTCCACTCACACATGCATTTGATTAAAATAACTTTGTCTTTGGTCCAGAAGGACTTATCAATTCATAGCAGCTTCAAAATAATTCTTAACAACTAGACAGAAAGAGTTCTTACAACAACCATCGACCTTTAACTAATTGGTTGATGTCTTTATTTATAATGTAAATTTTAACTAAAATTAACGGCTAAGTGCAGTTTAAGCAAAACAAAATACGCCACGTGAAGTCCTATACTAATAGTTTCTTTAACAGTCAACCCGCGATATCTCTTGAAAAGGGTGATTTCTCTCATACTCAGACCAACTGATAAACGGATCTTCACAAGTTTAGGCCCATGGAAATTTGTGTTGTTCCATCGGAGCCGCATGTATTCCTCTAATGTCCATCACATGCGTCCTGGTACTTCACTAGACTGGAGTTTAACTGCTATATCATGGTTTGAGCTCTGATTGGATGTTCTGCAAATCGTTGCACTTGCCCTAGTCTTGCGTCGATCATCTTTGTGAGCTCTTCGGTCCATAGCGAATCTTGTTTGGCATGCAACTCAACTACGTCGCTTCGGTCGACGAAGTTGTCGGGGGTGTTGAACTTGGGGAGTCTGATATCCCTCATTACTTTATTAATTTTATCCCAGTGCTCCTTGCATTTGATCCATTACTCTTGGATTTCTCCGTGTGGATCCCAAGACATCTTAACCCAATACTCGGTTGATCACTTCATGCGATTAAGACTACGTTTTCCTACTGTCTGAATGCCATGTTCTTCTTTGTCTCGGCCTTGTTGGACTGCACCAATGTACTCAAGTCTTTCTACTTCTTGTTGCGCCCTTTCATACCATCGTTCCATATCCTTGCATGTTGCGAGTTCCATGAGAGTGTCCTCCTAGAGCTTAGTTATTTTCGCAGTTAAAAGGTGTCTTTCTTTCTTGAACTCATTGTAAACTTCTTCGAACTCACCTTTCAAGTACACAGTGGTCTGCATGGTGCCTTTATAGTATTCAGCGAGATGACGCAAGTGTTCTAGCTCCTTTAGGGAGGTGTCTAGCTCTTTTTCATCCCTTTTGGCCCTGTCCAAGGTGGCCTCTGAGAGTGCCTTCCCCACGTCGATAAGTTCAGTCGTTCGAGCGTTTGTTGTGTTTATCAAGTTCTCCTCTGAAGTAACAAAGACGGAGTGATCCAACATGATCTTTCTTTTCTTTACAGTCCTTTGAACGATGGCCTTTCTCTTTAGATTGTAGGAGATCACATAGATATCTGCTAACTCGTCTACTGGCTTGGGTATCTGTTGATCGCCCCATGTGAGTATGTTTCCCAGGCTACTGGTGGTGTATACTTGTTCAAGATCGAGCTCCTGAACTTCCTCGTTGTGCCTTGAAGACCCAACCTCTATTTTTCGCTCGTCGAGGGTTTGAGTATTGAGAAAAATAGCGACGTCGGGCACAAACTTGTTACTTACTTGCCAGTTGGCCGCAGAACCATTGATTTCCTTTCGTGTGGATTCTTTCTGTGGCTCATCCAGTTCTCGCTTGTAGTTCAGATCTGCTCTGGTCTCCGATGTGTCGGGTTCTTTTGTTTCTAGGCCACTTTCAGCTTCTGTTTCCTTTTGTGGGACCTCCTTTGTTTAAACTTCGGGCTCAGGAGAAGAAGTCTTCTCAGTTCCTTTTTTCTCTTGGACATGGACAGGGTTGTCATGATATGACTTCAGGCTTTCATCGTCACTATATATAGTTATAAGCTTGCTTAAAGGATTAGGTGTGAGTGTTTGTACTGACACCTGGCATGTCTCTAGTTGAGTCATCCCGCCTACCGATGAATTGACCGGTGATGTTTTAGATTCATGGTTGTCTGACCCGTTGGTGTTACCAAGGTTTGTAAAATCGAGGTCACTTGGCTCTGTCGGCCTTCCTTCTTGGCTATTGGTTGGAATCCTAGGTGTTAGGATGAGGTCTAGATTATCCTGCATCTACTTCATTATCATTCGGGCATGCTACTACATAAGTCCCCCCATCCCCTGTACAACATGAACCTCAGGGGAATCCCTGATTTGTACCGGGGATTCCTGATAAACTTATGCCGCTTCGATGGCTTCTTGGGGATCGCTCACCGCTTTGCCCGGTTCAAATGCTACCCTTCCTTCTTGGGTCCTAAGAATTTATTGAGTCATTTGCTCCAAGGACGTCGCTTGCTCCCCCCAACTCATGGCCTTAAATTTGGTTGTTTTAGGATCAACCATCCTTACCACCACCTCATTCCAGTCTTAGGCACTTTCGGTGAAAATTTCATCTTCAAACTGGTCATGGGCATAAGCCCAACAGGATGATACCTACGATGCATGTTTTAGGACCAGACCCTTGGGATCGTGTTTGCGAAAACGGCAAGTCTAGAATCAAAATTCCAATTGACTTAGCCCTTCTTGCTTAGCCTGCACAGTTTCCTTGACCATGTAGAAACCAATATGAAACCCATAACGTATGAAGGTCTGCTTCTTGTATTTTACTAAAGTGGCATTGTAGCCTTGCAGAATGGTCTGATAACAAATTTCCCCTAACACTAGTCGATCGGGGACATATATGGGTAACATATGGGGTGCCCCTGTGGCACCGAAAACCCTGATGTAGGTCTCGCGCTAATCTAGATACCAGTGACCTACTTTCGATACAACCTTTTTTGCTTCATCCGACAGCCTTGGAAACTTTTTCTTGAACAGCAAGGAATAAATATGTGCAATAAACTGGTCACAGATAAGAGAAAAAAAATTCTTGTACCTGTTTTCAAATAAGATGTTGAAGTATACATGGACTGGGAGCTCATAGGAGTGCCAGTTTAAGTTCATTCTAGAAAAAACATTTCTGGCGTAGATGACGTCCAGCAGATATGAGGCCATGTAGAAGGAAAGGGTTTCTCCCTCTTTCAGCGTCTGATCTTATTGTAGGCAAGTGCTCGGTTGTTTGGAGATTATGGCACCCCAATTGAAGCTCGTGCCTGAAATGGCTATCGTATAAGCTACAGGCATCCAAGCATTTGAAAATCAGGAGCAATCTTTCTCCCCATGCAATCTACAGAGGAGATCCATTAGGTATATATACGGCTCCCTCAGGTTAGTCGTTGGGTACCAGCCGAAGGTCCAACTAGTGAAATTTTTATCTTCTCTCCACCAAAATGCCATAATCTTGTTGGTGTCGTGCTTTTGATAGAAACTCAAAACAAATTCAGTGCTTAAACGTTCCTCTGGTTCCCTGAGTTTGTAGTAACTCTGAACTTCTACTGGGAGGAAAACCCCGACGCATCCCCCATTGTTGTCGTTAATTAAACACCTATGTGAATCGATGTGATCAATAAGCCATTTCAAGAGTTCAATGCAGGGAAATACTGGAGTCCTACTTTCCACCATGTGCAAATAGGCCTTGCGGACATTCGGGAGAACTTCATCGTCGAGTCTTCTCGTATCAAGATCGTTGTGCGGGGTATACTCGAGGGGTTCCTCCTTCTTGATTTTCTTAAACAATTATTCCCGGCGAGGGAATATTTTTTTGGCCCCAATGTTCACCTCTATGTCTCCAAAGGTCGAGGGCTGGACAAAGGCCTTCTTGGTGGTTGTCTGAATGACAAGCACTAGTTTCGAAGTGAATTCTTATTGCCTTGCAACTGCTGGGGAGGAACCTTCTCTCGCCTCTGGTTCTTGCATCTTTGGCGCTCTTGGGGATTTCCTGGTGGTGGGTTTCTTCGGAGGCATCATTCATGCAGCTGAAAACGGTCCTTTAAACATGCGTATAGAGTAGTGTTGGGTGGAAACATATGAAATGAAGCGTAAAACACCGTAAGTCGATACATACCTGTAATGCTTTCTAAAATTGTTGCTTAATACTCACTAAAACTTGGAAGCCTTCTCTGGATTGCTAGTATTACTCCTCTGTGTGCTCTAAACTCCTTGCCGTGCAGAATAGGTTCATACACAATGACTCAAACTAATATAACAGGAGAGATCCTATCAGTCGTATCAATCAGTTAATGCGAGTAATGAATGCAATTCAAAACAAACTACTGTTGGATCTCTACAAAAGAATTCTAACTTGGTTCACGGCGGAGGCGCAGAGGGAGATACATTGTATTAGCAGGCTTAAACAGTCCTTTCTGATTTGCACACAAATTAGCAACTAATGCATGATCCACGAATTAACTAACATTTTAAATGTGTCGTACCTAACATATCTTAGGGCTAAAACGTCTAATCACGTCGTTTCTCTCCGATGGACAAATCGGGGATCGGTGATATCCTTGTGTATTTTTCCATTGGTTTCCTCTTGAGACAATCTCTGGTGCCGAAAGGTATCAGGGATCAGCGATCAGGGATAGTTCCAGCGTGTAGTTTCTTTGCGGGTTATCACCTTCATAAATCTCCGACGCAAAACATTTCGGGAGTCGACGATCGGCGATACCACTCTTTTACTTGCACGACGCTTACTCTTCTCGTTTTTTCTGTCGATGCCAAACGGATCGAACTTCGAAAATATATTTAGTGAAGCTTATTCGCAGAGATGAAAGACCTCCTTCTGTCGACGCCGGTGAAATTCAGCGCTCGGCTATTTTGGTTGGTTTTCTCAAGCAATTTTTGTCACTTTTAATCTTTCCTGATGCCGAATTTCCTAAGCACGTTGAGGAAAACTTTAGACTGTCAATTCCTTAAGTAAATGTTAGTCCATTTTAAAGTTGAGATGATTTTCACATGTTCAAGCAAACTTTAAACGACTCAACATTTAAACATAAATGATAAGCACAGGCAACAATTTCATATTCAAGCGCAATCAGACAGTGCGAAAGATCAAGGGCTACCCAAAAAGTAAAAGACTGACATAGACCATTTTAGGGTGTGTTGAGTGCTCAACAATTGGTGATTCATTGGGTGAAAGAAGAATCTTTGTTTCTTTTCCAATGCTCAGTTGATGGAGAACCTTGATTGGTTTTGAATCTGAGCCTCTTTTACCTTTGCACTTTGAACTTCTTCGGTTGATGCTTTCGGGTTAGCCCGTGTGGTTTTAACCTTTATTCCTCCTTTGTTCCTATAACCCTAACTCATGCCCTTTTAGACAAAAATCTAGCAAAGTATTCATTGGCATGAAGCCTTTAGTTACCTTTAATCATTTGCTATGGTGTTGCTCCGCTACCAATGAGCGTCCATAGCCCCGGTGGAGTCACCCCGACATAACGGTCCTTGCTCTGTCGCCAACGAGCGTCCATAGCCCCGACAGAGATATCTACATACCCTCTCCCATTGTTCACTTGTTTTCTATAGTTTAACTTTATTTTGGCAGAATGCCCTGAGCGAGTGACAGAGGATGACGTATATTTTAATTTGCAAAGCGAGATGGTTAAGGTGAATTATTTGCTAGCTTTGCCTTCCAGGTTCATGTAGTCCTTTTCAGATTTCCAACTTTCCCTCATGGTCTTACCAAACCACTAAGCAGACACTTCTGACATTTCTCCAAAGTTGTTCATTTGCACAAGTTGGGTAGAGGACTCTTCAAAGCAACCGTAGGTTCCTGGATGCTTCTTGTGTTGTTTGTGAGCGATGAGTTAGGAACAAAGTTCACTATGTCGCATGATTTGAGGTCGACCATTGTCTTGCTAAATACAACCTTCAAAAGTGCGGAAAATGAAACTGCAAAAAAAAAATAAAGAAAAATCGCAAAGATCTATCTAGAACCGAAATCAAGAGGGATTATTATTTTTTTTTATTTCTTTTATTTAATGAAATATTATTATTGGAAATATTATTTTAGGGCCTGGCCATTCACTGGAAGGGCATCAGTTTCCCCCCTTAGATTCTGCAACTGATACGTGCCTGCCCCAATCTTTTCAGCCACTTGGAAAGGTCCAAGCCGCAGATTTTGAAACTTAGAATGCTTCCCTTTCGGTTCATTAGCTCTGTCCCACTTTAGGACTAGGTCTCCTACTTCGAAGTTCTTCTCTTTAGCCTTATGCTTATCGAACCATCTTTTCACTATCTGTTGGTGAGATAGGAATTTTGACTTGGCCTTTTCTCTTTCTTCCTCCAGCATGAGCAGGGTGTTGATTCTTCGTTGTATGGCCGATGAAGGCTCCTTGCTAGAATCTTGGGCTAGTTGAAGAGATGGAAGATAGAGCCCATTTGGGAGGATGGTTTCTTGCCCATAGACTAGAAAGTATGGGGAATTTCCTATAGCTTCTTTGGGTGTGACCCTATTGGCCCACAGAGCGTTGTGGAGTAGATTATGCCAATTCCTTTGGTTATTTGCAACCGTATTTTTTAATATCCTCACTAGGTTCTTGTTAGTTGATTCTACCACATCGTTTCCCTGGGGATAATAATTAGTCGAGTACCTAATTATGATTCCTTTGTTCAGATCAAACTCCATTAAAAGGGTGGAAGAAAAATAAGCATCATTATCAAAAACTATGACAGAAGGGACACCAAACCTTGTGATTAGTTGTTGTTCTGTGAATTGGATCACTACTTTTTCGTTTACATGAGCCAAAGGGATGGCCTTCGCCCATTTCATGAAATAATCGGTAGCACTAAGAATGTACTTATGCTATCTTGAAGAGTTGGGTGTAATTTCTCCTATGATATCTAACCCCCATTGCTCAAAAGGCCTCGAGACAGTCACACGTTGGAGTGGGATTGCTACTCTTGTCTCCTTCCCTGTGCTCATTTGACAGGATTTACAGTTTCTAGTGTATGTATGAGTGTCTTTAAAAAGGTGGACCAATAATAGTCAGCTCTCATAATTTTATGAGCAGTGGTTTTTCCCGCGAAATGTCCCTCGGCAGGGCCATCATGGAGCTCCTTCAGCACTTTGTCTACGTCTTCACGTTCGAGACATCTTAATAGTACCCCATCATAATTGATCCGGAAGAGTACCGAACTTATAAGGCGATATTGTGCAGATTTTAACCTGAGATCTCTCCTTTCCCTAGGGTTGAGATTTTCTGGACAAGTCCCCTGGTGTAGGAGATAAGTTAAATCCTTATACCAAGACTCTTGTCCTGGGGAGATGTATGATACTTCGCCACACCATAGTGCCATTTCGTTCTCCCATCCAGAATCTTCATTTACTTGGTCTTGGGCTTCGGTCGCAAGCCTGCATAACCCTTGTCCTTTTATTAGTTTGGCAGGTTTTATATCTAGATCAAATTCCTGGACTATTGCCATCTAGTTCTCTCTTCTTTCCCCCATTTATTGCTGGGTAAACAAGGATCAGACTACAGTGTGCGACACAATCACTTTAGTGTGGTTCTTGAGGATGTGAGACCTGAAATGTTTTATTGCCTTATATACTGCATAGGCTTGTTTGTCTTTATTAGGATAATTGAGCTCAGCTCCTTGGAGATTATCTCATGAATGACATTGGGGCCTCGTTGTTTTCATCATCCTTCTGAGACAAAACTGCAGCGAACGATTGGTCGGAGGTGAAAGTATAGAGGAAGAAGTCTCTATTGAAATCGAGACTTCGCAACATCAGAGCCCGGGATATAGAAGCCTTGATATTGCTGAAAACACCTTTTCTCTCATCATCCCACTTAAATTCGACATCCTTGTGAATCATCTTTTGTAAGGGTTTGATGATTTCCGTGAAATTGGGAGTGAATTTCCTCACAAAATTGATTTGCCCGAAAAAGGACTGCATAGTTTTCTTGTTATGGGGCAAGGGGAGTTGAGCTATGGCCTTAATCATTTCTGGGTCTATGTGAATGTCTGCTTGAGATATAA
Organism: Picea mariana; assembly: GCA_032191745.1. Classification (NCBI taxonomy): domain Eukaryota; kingdom Viridiplantae; phylum Streptophyta; class Pinopsida; order Pinales; family Pinaceae; genus Picea; species Picea mariana. Next base: position 18,969 of record JASDQU010245609.1, on the reverse strand, counting down.
TGTGACCTAACATCTTACCTTCCTCAACACCGAAGATAATTTTCTTAGGGTTTGAGGATATACCATATTTCCTACACATTTCAAAAATCTGAGTTAAGTGTTGGATGTGCTCTTCTCTATTCTTTGAATACACTGCTACGTCATCTAGATATACTACCACACATTTATTGATTAGTCCTCAAAAATCTATGTCCATGGCCCTTTGGAAGGTTGCCTGCATTAACTAACCCGAAAGGCATTCGTTTATAAGCGAAGGTTCCCCACTTGGTTCAGAAGGTGGTTTTTAAACGGTCTTCCTCCGAAACCAAAACTTCGTTATAACATGAGAAATCATCTAGTAGAGAGAAAATCTTCGAGCCAGCACGGTCTGTAGGAGTTGTTCCATCAGTAGGACTGGGTAATTTTCCTTTTCTGAAGCTCTGTTGAGGTTCCTGAAATCTACGCATAGGTGGATCTCTCTCGACTTTTTCCTCATCGGGACAAGATTTGCCACCCTTGCAGAATGCCTAACCTGGAAAATGATCTTGGCATCTAAAAGTTTTTTTAGTTTCTGATACATGAGAGGTTCCAGGGATGGGTGATACTTTCAGAGATTTTGTTGGAAAGGTTTCACTTCGGGTTTTAACGGGATAGTGTGTTGAATGATGCGGGTATCATACGTTTTCAGATCTCGATAGGACCATGCAAAGACATCTTGGTATTGTTTGAACAATTAGAGATAATCTTTCCTTTCCTCTTTGGATATAGTCTTGTCGAGATTCACATTCTTTGGGTTTTCTGAGGTTCCAATATTTATAGTTTCATGTAGGGGACAAGAGCTACCAGTCTTTGCATTTTTAGGCCCCTTGAATCTCTCTTTTAGATCAAACAGATTTTCTAGATTAGCTATACCTTTCGAGATTGTGTGAGACTTTGATTTATCAACAGGTTGTCATGTCCTAGGATCGATATCTGTTGATTGCTCTTGGAACACTTCATCGTCAATAGCCAAATTTTTGAAATTGTCTTGGTTAGTCAGGAAGTTTATGATCTGTTCATCTCCTTCAAAGACTTTCCAATTAGAAATGTTATTAGGCACCGACAGTTTGTAGAGAAGCTCCACAGTGAATCGGGAGGCTTCATAATCTTCTAGAGGCGACAACTTGGAAAAAACTATGGCCAAGGAGTCAACAAGAATATTCTTTGCTCTGGGGATCACTGTAATATTGAAGGCTTCACAATGTTCTACTAACCTATGCACCTCTTGTTGATAGTTCTTTAGGTGAGGATAATTGCAATGTATATTATTACTTACTCGTCTAACGATGATTTCAGAATCTCTGAAGACCTTCAATTCTTTGACGTTCAAGTCTATAGCCTTCTTTAATCCTTGTACTAGAGCTTCCTATTCGACAGTTTTGTTTGTACATTCGAATTCTAGCCTACAAGATAGGAAATGGCATTTACCTTTAGGATCAATGAGGATGCACCCTACTCCTGAACCTTCTTGCAATTTAGATCCATCAAAATATAAAGTCCAAATTTGTGTAGGACAATCTCCCTTTTCCTTTTCCTTGTTAATTTCTTGCTCTCCTATCTTTTGTTCTATAATCTCTAGCACAGGGTCTTGACAAAAAAGGGTGTCTTATGTTGGTATCGACGATTTTTCCTAAAAAACCATTTCAGAGTTTTGAGTGAGGGGAACAATGGAAAAGAGAGGAGCAAAGTTTATGAAGTGGGATTCATAGGAATAATTTCCCAAAATGGGGAAGTTCGTGGACGAGGGTTCGTTCGGGGTTTCTAGATCAGTGACCGTTTGTTTCAAATATCTCTCCCTATCGATTATGATCATGTTCTTGTATACCTTCAGTGGTAGCCAAAGGTGTGCCCAGTCTGTACTGAAGTATCCATTTAGCTTTTCAGACCAATCTCGACTCAATAATAACCCATAGGCCTTTAGAATATCTACCACAATAATGTCAATCACTTGCACAAACTCGGGGTGTGTCGTTATTTTGATCATTACATCTTTCAGTTCTCCCATGACCTTGACCTGGGTTCTGTCTAGTTGTATGACATGTTTATCACTCTTGAGAGGAACATCATTTAACCTTTTGCAAATAGACAAAGGCATAACGTTGGAAGACGCCCCATAATCTACCAAACAATTGTGAAGGTTTTTATTGAAGACTTCAAACGTTAAGAGGAACGGTAGGACAAAAGGTTTTTCCTTTCTATCTTCTGAGCAAGTGTTTACAATTGGTTTTCTCACCAGATCTGTGGGAGATAGAGTTCTTTCCTGACCATTGCTCGTGGTCGAGTTTTCTACTGAGTTCAAAGCTTGTAACAGAAAGTCCTTCTGCTGAGGAATCCTGCATATGTCCATAACTGATATATTAGCCTTTAACTTCATCAAATATTCGACCATGTTGTAATCCAGCTTAGGTGATTCCTGGGTATGGATGCTTATAGGGTTTTTACTAGGAGTGAAAGGTGTTTTCAGGTGATCGGGATTTGCCTTACTCCCCAAGGTCTGGGTGGCAGTGGTATCTTTCGAGACAGGCAAACCCTTACTGTGTGTCTGTATCACCAAGACGTCCGCGGGTTGTTCCTGAGACTCAAATAGGTTGTCAGAAGCCATGATCAGGTTAAGATCCCATATCAGCATGGTTGTATCTTGTGGTGGATCAATCTCTTCTTGGTCAACAATATTCATAGCTGAACTACTTGGTTGTTCGGTCAGGGAGACTTCGTCTAGAAACTGATTGGCCATCAAATTCATGGCATCCACCCATTAAGGGCAATCTCTTTCAGAGTGGTTTTCCTGGTGATAAGTATAGAAAGAATCAAATGCAACATTCCCTAGATCAATATTTAAGTTAGCTCGGGGAGGGTCAATTGCCTTGAATAGTGGGTTCCTCTTAAAGAAAGACTTGTAGGGCCTTTGGAATAGGTTTCCCTCCTCTGCATTCCTCTTCATGTCTATGATCTCATTCGATAATTTTTTAACCATGTGTTGGAGGTATTCTATGTCTCTTTTACCTTTGTCGAGAGTCTGCTCTATTTGTTTCCCTGACGGCTAGCCAAAAGGACTCCTCTCCTAGGGAGAGGCTAAGCTTCTTTCTTAACTAGTGAGACCTGGCCCTCTCTACACCCTTTCATCTGGAATTCTATCATTTTGGCTTCTTCAAAATTTTCAACCAGGGATCGCTTGGAAGCTCTTTTCACAAACATGGAAATAGAAGTCGGGAGTGCGTTAGCATAAACCTCGATTTGAAATTCCTGGGTTGGTTTTTCTTCGGGCTGAAACTTGTTTAAGATGGTCGTGAATCTTTGATTGAAATATTTAACTCTTTCTTTCAAACTCATGGTGGCGGCGAATAACTCAGCCATTAGAGCTCTCGTAGTATTTTCCTCTGCAAATTTATCTAGAAAGACTTTTTGAAACTTGGTCCAGCTAGTTATAGATCTTACTGGCAGATTAAAATACCACGTCGAAGCTGAATTTTCAAATGTGTAGGGGAAAAGCCTGCAAACTACGTCTTCATGTTGGACGTTCATAAGTCGGATTGCTAGTATAAATTTCTTGATATGATATTTAGTCAATCCAGAGGTTTCAGGATCGAACTTAGGCAACAACTTCTCTGGATGTCGAGGAAGGTTATGGACTGATCCCGGGAGGGCCAAAGCGTCTCTGGCTAACCAGGGTTGATTGTTCAGAGGCGGGTTCCCCCTTTCATCATTATGGTCATTGTTGCCTTCCATATCTTCAGACTCTGAGTTAAACTCCTCTTCTTCCGAGAAATCATCTGGTTCAGGGACGTCGTCGGCTAGCATTTCGGGTATCAAATCAAGAGGTTCTTGGATTTCGTTAATCACAAAATCTATTAAGTCTTCTACCGAGTGTACGAAAACCTCGTCAGGAGTACTAACCACTGGTCTACTTTGTTGTTTTCTTCGAAGGAGTATGGGATCTAAGTACAACGCATCGATCTGTCGAGCGTAGGCTCTTGTGATTCTTCTGAATTGATTTACTTCCTTGTGAGGAAGAGCGTAAGTTTTTTCAGGGTGAAAAGGTTCTTCCTCGGGCTGGGGTGAGTTACTCGTTCCATGAGTACTCAGTGTGTGTGGGATGCTTGGGAATGACTATCCATGCATGTGGTTGCTACGAATCTATAGGTTGTTTGAAATGCTATATAAAATACATATTCAGCCATTCATTCCCAAGCCCTCCTTCTAGCACCAATTTTGTTGATGGGTCTCAAATCCCTAGTTCAACAGTAGGAACCAAACCAGCCACCGAGTCCCAATTAGACTCTGTAGTGTTTCGAATGGAATGGTTCTCCAGATCTTACGATCCGACCAATTAATCGATGGGCTTTAAAGTTTCCTTCTGAAGGCTCTTCCTTCAGTTTATACTATCTTTTTTTGTATTTTCTCTTGGACAAGACCAATGTGAGGTGTAAGCCGGTATAAACCAACTTGGCAACAAAACAAAATTAACTTCTAACTATTGGGGAAGAGGTTGACCGCAAACAGGGAGAGCGCAATTGCAGGGGCTACCGCAGATACAAGGGCAGGGAAAGGAGGAACCCCTGTGTAGACAGGAACAGGTTGAGAATCCAGCATAGCTGCCATAGGCCAGACGGGATGGTGTGAACGAAGCGAACACACAACAAAAGAAACCCCTTGGGGAAGGAAACTCCAAACAGTCCTCGGCGGGTCTCAAGGATGGAGCAAGTGGAAAAAGACATGGAGGGCACATTTCATACTCTGGTTGCACCAAAGGGAAAAGCGACCATTATCCGGTGGGAAAAGGAAATCAAAGAAAAACACAAGGGCAAAGCATGGGATGCTCTAACTCAGGAAGTGGACTGGGTAACTGACCCGGGAGCCATGCAGCCCAGGGAAACCCTCTACCACAAAATGATGGAGATGGTGTGGCTAACAAAGATGATGATCGACAAAGTGAGCTCGGAAATGGAAGACACTAGACTCAAACCATTACCAAACTGCTAGCTGAGGTTGAGAAGGACCAGAAAGCCAAGATGGAGTGGTTGGATGCTCAATTCCACCTCTACCCGCACTATGTCCATCACATGGACATCACGCCAGCCGAAGAAAACAAAGCGCCATCACATATCAGAAAGACCCACACGATCTCACATTAGGAGGAGAACAAGGGCCAGGTGGATGAAGGAAAGAAACACATTATCGTCCTGGACTAGTGTCTGGTTAGTCTATTATCAAGTTAGTCTGGTCAATCTAGTGCCAGTCTCAGCTTCTGTTTTTTCATGTATGTTGTGCGTATCTTTTCAAAAACTGGATATGGTAGGATTGGGTTGGTTTCCCATGGTGGCAGTCCAATCCCACCCCTC
>JASDQU010245608.1:0-12393 GCA_032191745.1 Picea mariana | reverse complement strand
TTTTTTTTTTGTTTTTAATTGATCCAAAAAAATGAATTATATATTTTTGGTAAATATTTTAAAATAGTGTTATTTAACTACAATTATTTTCTATGTATTGAAGTAAAGGTAAAACAATGTGTTAAAAATGATATTTTCCTCTATATTTAAAAATTATGCAACCATAATTTAATGAAGAACACATAATTACATGAAAAATATTAATTTAAAAAAAATAAATGGTGTACAACATTTTTAACATTGGATTGAGCATGGAAATATGATTAAAAACACAATTGAATAATAAAAAAAAAAAATAGAAAAGTTTGAAAATAGATTAAAAAACAAGTTGAGAAAAAAATAAAAAATAAAATATTCGAACAATTTTAAAATAAATGAAAAAACAAGTATTTAAAAACAAAAAAGTGGAAACCTTATGTATTAGAAAATTTAAAATATCAAAAAACCACCTAAAAAGGGAGGGGGGTGCTACTCGTAGCACCATTTTTAAAAATGGGGAAAAAACTTGACCCCCAAAAAAACAAGAACTCTGTAGAGTTCTCGTTAAGTTGGTAACTATGTTTTTACCCAAACTTCATCTTTTGCAACATTTTCCTTTGATGCTCGATGTCTTCATCTTCTATATTCTGCAATCTTTATCTTTGGTCTTCTTCATTCTTGACCTTCAATCTTTTTCAATGTCCATTACTTGTAAAAAAATAAGCATTTTACTTGTTGAAGTCTATATAAAAATATCACTATCCACCAAAATACATGGGTTGTCAATCATTATATTTGTCAATTCTCTAGGAAACTTCTTCTCATACATGGTTCATCAAGAATTCTTGAATAAAAAATCTTCATACATGTACTTTTTACTCACCCTACATCATCATCAATCATAATCTTGAGTTTTCTTTGGCTTACAACAAAGTTAACAACTTAACGAGAACTCTCCATAACTCATTTTTTAGAGTGACTATTTTTACCCCTATTTCAAAAAGTGGTGCTATCGGCAACACCCTTTTCTTCACAGGTGGTTAAAATTGTGACTTGATTAAAACTTCAGCCTTGACATTGCAAATAGAACCCTGAAATTTTTAACGATTAGTATTTTTAATAAAAAAAATTAATGATTATGTTTTTTTTTATTATTTATATTTTAATTTTTAAAATTTGATTTTAGTTTTTATTTATTTATTTATTTATTTTTTTAGTGTATGACGTTTTTTTTAATAAAACAATTTGTATTTTCATGTATTTTTTAAATTTTTATGTTTTCAATCTAGTGTTTTAAGAGTCATTTTTTATTTTTTATTTAAAAAATAAAACAAAATTTACTATTTTTTAATTCATTTTTTGAACTTTTTGATAAAACAATTTGTGTTTATCATTTTTTTCAACAAAAATAGTTGTTTTTCTTTATTTTTTAAAGAAAATTGTTTTTTTTTTCTTAAAAAGAAAGAATTTGTTTAGAGGTGTTTTTTTTTCCAATTCAATAATAATAATAATAATTTTTGTTTACTAGCATGTCCATTATCTGCGAGACTAGCCTATGGTCTAAGAAACCACGATACAAGGGCATCTAAGTCGTCAAAATCACTTGAGAATCGCACCTGCCCTAGGCCACACCAACCCTTAACATGGTTGGATTTGTTTGGGTGTCCCCTCCCGACTACTACGAGTTTCAAACCTTGGTCTCCTTACAGAACGAAACCCTCGAAATCTAATCGTGGTAGTTGGATTTGAAAAATTAATTATTTTCTTAATGTAAATTATTAAAAAAATAAAATTAATTAGTAAATAAATTATCAATAACACTTTAAGATTTAGGAATCAATTTTCAGTGTTTTATTTGCGGTCATGCCTATTGGATAGTTGGTTGTCATTAATGTCAATGAGTAGTGGATTGATATCAACTAATGTGATGGGTCTATTTGGAGAAGTCTCCAAAGTGGTCCCCTTATGGTGTAGCTCTAAGCATGACCCTCATGGGAAGACACTTTGAAGAAGTCTACAAGAAACTCCTAAGTATGGTTAAGGATCCCGTAGTTGAACATGGAATTAGGCCATGAAGGACAGAGTAAATAAAAGTAACTCACTCATGGATGGATAATCCTCATCATGCCATTTCCGGTGATAGGTGGTACGCCACGTCGTTCCTCATGATTGGGGAGTTATGGCCTTGTGAAGTTAGAAGCCCCAAAGAATGTTTAAGAAGCCCCTAGTTTGTTGCAAGTTTTTAATGAAAGGGTAATGTGGTTGTAACAAGAAAGTTAAGAAGCCCTTGAGTTTAAGGAAAGAGGTTACCCCAAAAAGTATAAATACACCTCAAAGAGTCATTCAAAAACACATTCACTCACTTATTCTATTGAATATCTTCTAGTGAACTTGTTATCTTTTGGCTAAGTTTGTGACGGTAAATCTGAGGTAGTGAAGACTGAGGAGTACAGGAGTTTCGACATTGCAGTGGTGAGCAGGAATCTTTGAGGAAACCCTAGATTTATTGATCCCTGCGGGTCAGACTACTAGTGTCCCACGAGGCATCTCCACGGGTTGCAATATACTTTTCACACGAGGCCCCGCGAGACATGATGTCTTAGTCCCATGAGGAAAAGACAAGTTTGGGGGGAATGCTTGTTCCAGGTCCTCGTGGTTAGAAGATAACTTCCAGTTCAATATTTCAGTGTATCGGGTCAACTACAAAAGTATTGGTATGCTTGTTTACTTGTTTTGAAGGTAATGTTTGGTTATGATATGGTGTATGCTTGAGACATATTTGGCATGTTTGGTATTGGCACATGGTTATGGTATAGCTTTACTACATGGTTGAGTGAGGAGCATTGTTGTATCTGGTTTAGTCTACGATATGGTAGTTGTGATTCATATCTTTGATATGGTTGGTTGAGAGATACCCTTGATGTATGGTGGCATGAGGGACATGCATTGGTTCTTTGAGGGACTTCATTGATGATATGGTACATGTATATACATGTCAATGGCATATGGTACAAGTTCTTCATATGATTGATGCTCTAGTATTTGGTACATGAATTGATATATGATTGGCTACTCATTATTGATGTTATGGTATTTACTCTAGTATTTTGGTACATGATTGATGCACATGTTGGTATACAATTAATGCATGATATGGTACATTTTGATGGTTTGGTGCATGTTTTGGTACATGGTTGAGACACATATCTTGTGATGGTATGTTGGTGATCTTGGTATATGCTTGGTAGAGACATGTGTTGGAGATGTTGGACATCTAGTTGAGAAGCATCCTTGGTATATGATCCATGTGAGAGGATCTGGTTGACTATTGGTAACAATGACAGGTTGGATACAGGGATAGGTTGACAATGACAGTGATAGTGATGGATTGACATGTTGCAGGTTGATGTGATAGTGGTATTGATTGTGGTAGTGACAGTTGGTCTACACTTATATTTTAGGGTGGCAAGACGGGGCAAGGATAGGTGGTTGTAGCCACCTTCCAATTGGTGTCGGAGAACTCAGGGGTTGTTTCCTCCTTCTAGTTGGAGCCAGAGAATTTAGGGAGTTGTATCTTCCTTCAGGTTGGAGCTTGAGAATAGGGGGTTGTAGCCTCCACCCAGTTGCAATTATAAAATTGGGAAGTTGGTGCTTCTAATGAATGTATTCTTTTGACATAAAAGAAAAACATTATGTGGTTTTATCCCATTTGGGTTTCCACATAAATTATGGTGTAATGTGCATTTGATGTGATGTTATTTATGTGACAATTCTTATGATTATACTATTGATGATATATATTGAATGATAAATATAAATTGTTGAACATTGTTGAAGAATATACTTTTTGGTTAAAAGTAAGAAAAGTGCTCATACTGATTCACCCCCCTAAGTATTCCAAAAATTGGTATTAGAGTAGGTCCTTCAAAAAGAAGTCTAACCACTGGAACGAGATCATGGAATACACTAAGATTGGAGCACCAGTATTTGACGGTTAGAATTATGGATTCTTGAGTATAAGGATGAAAACCTTTTTACAGGAACAAGGATTTGATGTATGGCGAGTAGTAGTAGATGCATACAAAGCACCAACCACTCCCCCAACAAACAATGATGGAAATACAATCGAAGAAAAAAACTCAAAGGATAAAGGTACTATTCTAAATAGTGTTGTTAATTTAGTATTTGTTAAGGTTATGCATTGTGATTCTGCAAAGGGCCTCTGGGATAAGATTCAAAATATTTATGAATGAGATTCTAAATCAAGGGAGATAAACTCCAAACCTTTAGATATAAGTTCGATAAAGTCAAAGATGAAGGAAGACGAAAAAATTGCATCCTACTTTATGCGAGTTGATGAAATGGTGAATACTATTAAAGGTCTGGGAGAAGAGATGAAGGAACCAATCATCATTCAAGAGGTACTAATGTCTCTACCTATGAGATTTGATCCAAATATTTCAGTCCTATAAGAAAGAACAGATCTAGACACCTTGATCATGGAAGAGTTACATGGGATACTCACCGCCTATTAAATGAGAACAGAAAAGGAGAACCCAGTCACAAAGGAAGCTATTGTAGTCAAAGCATCCAAGAAGACAAAGAAAAAGAGCAAGAAAAATTCAAAGTCATATTGTAGTTGCAACGATGATTCATAGGAAGATGAAGAAATGGAAAACTTTGTAAGAAAGTTGCAAATAGGAATCAATAAATACAAAGGCATCATTCCATTGAAATGTTTTAATTGTGGTGGTATTGGTCATTTTTCTTCTAAATGTCCCCACAAGAATAAGGAAAGTGATGAAGAAGAAGAACTTAATAAGAAAAATAAAAAATAAAAAGGGTAGACGAAACAAAAAGAAATTCTTCAAAAAACATTTATGCACCAAGGAAGACATTTCCTCATCAGATGAGGATGAAGATAGTGGAAATGATACAAAAATAGTATTTTTCATGGAAGTAGAATATTCTAAAGAATATTCCAAAGAAGAAGGAGAAGTTGATCAGTGCCTTACAAGAGCTAAGGAATGAAAGAAATAAAATCAAGTCACAAAAGGCAGAACTAAAGAGGAAAAAAGGTTCTTAGAATTCCAACTCAGAAGAGGTCGAGTAGATGATAAAAATGTTTAAAATATAGGTAGAAGAAGACAAAAAAATTAAAGAAGCACTCACAAATCAGTTAGAAGAGAAGGATAATATGATTGAAGGCATGGAAGCAGAAATAGTTACTCTAAGAAAAGATCTTCAGATGAAAGACATGCAGCAAAACAACACCAAAATATTGGATGATATCATTAGAAGTCAAAGGCCATACTATGAAAAATACAGACTAGGATACAACCAGATAGAGAAAGGATCGAGCTTGAAAATAACTGAATAAGAAGTCGAACAAATAAGTTATGCAAAAATAGTCAGAGGCTCTCCTAAAAGGAAAGAAGGAAAGAAGATCCAATAAGAAGATTACAAAGACACTGTACCACCTAGAATATTTAGAATTCATAATCAACAGCAGTGAGAAATAGAAATACCTCAAGAAGAAGAATGATTCAGAAGAGTAACAACATTCAGAATATCTCTCACCCTAGGTATCAAACTCTTTTTCTTGGTTTATGTTATTCCTGCAATAAATTTGGGCACAAAACTATGAATTGTAGAGACAATATCAAGAGCAGAAGCAACTATGAAGGATACACAATAAATTCTTATCCAAGAAGACCTCATGGAGCACAGAGAAAAAAAAAAACATATTGAATCCTTGAGTAATGAAGTAGAATGCTACAAATGAAACAATTTTGGTCACATGGCCAAATATTGCAGACTAACTATTCCTCCAAGGTAACCAAAGTAGAATATCAATAGTCATAAGCAGGAACCACAAAGGATATGGGTAAGGAAGCATGATTAATTCAACACTGAAGAATGCATGCTTTCTCGACAAGCCCAACACAAGAAACGTGGATGGTATGTTGACCGTGGTTTCTCAAAGAACATGATAGGGGATAAGGACATATTTCTAACTCTGAAAAAAAGAAAGAGATGGATCAGTTTCATTTGTCAATGACAACTCAACCATAATTATAGGAAATGGTATAGTTAAGATTGGAAGCAAGGATGCCAAGGCATAAAGTGTACTATTGGTTGAAGACATGAAGAACACTCTACTAAGTGTAAGTCAAATGTGTGATTAAGGACAAAAACTTGCATTTGATTTAGAGAAATGTGAGATAAGGAAAGCAAGATTAAACAAATTGGTGGCTACAACTAAAAGAACTCCAAGCAACATATATGTACTAAATGAAATTGGAAAGGAAAGATGTCTCCTAGGAAAGGATGATGAAATTTGGCTCTAGCACAAAAGAAAGGGTCACATAAATTTTGGTAATCTTGTCAAAATCAACAGAAGGGAAGCAGTAAGAGAAAATCCCGATATCTCAAAGCCAACAAACACTCTATGCAAGTATTAAAGTCTATAGGGAAAACAACTCAGGACCAAATTCAAATAAAAGGAATACTCCACAACAAAAATGTTAGAGATTGTACATACATATATGTGTGGACCAACAAGAACAACGGTATTGAATGGAGAACTTTACTTTATGCTACTAGTTGATGACTACACAAGGATGACTGTAATTTTCTTTCTCAGAAAGAAGTCAGAGGCATTTGAACACTTCAATATATACAAGGAAATGGTCGAAACTGAAATAGAATAAAAAATCAAGTGTTTGAGATCAGACAATGGAGGAGAGTTTACATCAAAGGAATTCATAGATTTTTGTAGCGAACATGGGATAAAGAGATAGTTATCAACAGGTAGGACACCTCAACAAATGGAGTTGTCGAAAGGAACAACAAAATAATGCAGGAAATGGCCAAAACCATGTTGAAAGACTCCAAATTTAAATATGTCTTTTGGGTACAAGTAGTACATACACCAATTCATATCTAGAATAGGGGAATTCTTAGGAATAAAAGTGATAAGACCCACTACGAGATTTGGAAAGGAAGACTAGAAAATGTGAAGCATTTCAGATTTTTTGGAATCAAATTCTATATCAAGAGAGAAGATGGAAAGATTGGAAAATTTGACTCTTGAGTTGATAAAGGCATATTGGTTGGGTAGTCAAGTAAAAGAAAAACATACAAATGTTTCAATTTAAGACTCAACAGAATAGTGGAAAACATCAATGTGAAAATTAATGAGACAGATGGATGAAAGATAAAAGAAAGAAGCAAAGATTTAGTGGAACAAGATCATGAAGAAAATTTGAAAGAAGAAGAAGTAGATGAAGAATCATATGAAGAAGAAGACCATCCAGAAGCAGAGCAAGAACAACAAGATCTTCAGGTACCTCCAAAGACACCTAGCAGATGAGTGCAGGAAAATCATCCTCCAAAATAGATCATTGGAAATAAATATGCAGGAATTGAAACTCGAAGAAGAATGTGTTCACCAAAACAACACCTAGAATTTTTATCCACAATTGAGCCAAGAAGTTTTGAAGAATCCATCAAGGATGAATACTGGATAAAAGATATGGACGAAGAGTTAGATCAAATAGAGAAGAATGACACTTGGGAAATGGTTCCAAGGCCGAAGAATAAGAATGTGATCGTTACAAAGTGGGTCTTCTAAAAAAAATTGAATGAGGATGGATAGGTTATCGGGAACAAAGCAATATCGGTATATAAAGGATACACTCATGTTGAAGGTATATATTTTGAAGAGACCTTTGCCCCAGTTTCCAGAATGGAAGCAATTAGATTGATTCTAGCTTATGCATGTTCCAAAAATATCAAAGTGTATCAGATGGATGAAAAGTCAACATTCCTAAATGGAGAGTTAGAAGAAGAAGTATACATCAAGCAACCAAAACGATTTCAATTGTTAGAAAAAGAAAACTATGTTTCCAGGTTGAAGAAGGCATTATATGGTCTCAAACAAGCCCCCATAGCATGGTATTCAAGACTAGAAAAATACTTACAACAACAAGGGTTTAGAAAAGGAAATGCAAACAACAATCTCTACAAAGGTAAATCAAGATAGTATCATGTTAATTGAAGTTTATGTTTATGATATTATTTTTGGAAGTGATGATAATAGGATGAGTCAGAAATTTTCCAAAGACATGCATAATGAGTTCGAGATGTCATTACTTGGAGAGTTGTCTTTATTTTTGGGACTACAGATATGTCGGAGAAACAAAGGTATCTTCATCTCTCAGACCAAGTACATCAGAGAAATGATAAAAAGGTTTGGAATGGAACATTGCAAACCAATTATTACTCTTATGCATACCATTTGTAAGTTAAGTAAGGATGATGATTTTGAAGATGCAGACCAGAGACTATACAGATTGATGATTGGCAACTTACTCTCTGTGAAATCTCCTAGATTGGATGTGATGGAGGCAGTTGTACATGTTGCAAGGTTTCAAGCAATACCAAAGGAATCACATGTTATGGAAGTGAAGAGGATATTCAATTATCTAAAAGGTACATAAGAGTTTGGATTATGGTATCCAAAAGGGAGTGATTTATCTCTTGTTTCCTACAAAGATGTAGATTTGGTAGGTAGCATTGATGCACTCCAAGATGAAACACATTCCGATCAAGTTTCACTTTCTACAAGAATTGGTTGCAGAGAAGAACATTAGGGTCGAGTATGTTGGGAAAAAAGAGCAGATTGAAAATATCTTCACCAAACCCCTTCCAAGGGAATCCTTTGAGTATATTTGATATAAACTTGGAGTAGTTTCTTCCCCACAGTGATTTTTGAATTCTTTTCATATATGTCATGGATTTACACGAGGAAGCACTACACATAGTAAAAGGACATTTTAGACAGGAGGAGAAGCCTCAAGGAGGATTACCCTTTGCCATTGATACCAAAGGGGGAGAGAAAGAAAAGATGCATGGAAACATAGAGAAATAACATATGCATAGAGATAGGGGGAGCGATGGTGACATGGGGATAAATGATCACAGGGAGAGAATGAGAAAGAACATGAGTGTTCCCATGCCATCAAATTTTCCATCAATTCCAAAGGGGGAGATTGTTAGACAATTCATTGTCATTGATGTCAATGAGTAGTGGATTGATTTCAACTAATGTGATGGGTGTATTATGATAAGTCTCCAAAGTGGTCCCCTTATGGCGTAGCTCTAAGCATGGCCCTCACGGGAAGACGTTTGAATTGAATAAGTCCATAAGAAACCCCTACATATGGTTAATGATATTGTAGTTGATCATGGAACTAGGTCATGAAGGATAGAGTAAACAAATGTAACTCACTCATTGATCCTCATCATGCCATTTCTAGTGATAGGTGGTACGCCATGTAGTTCCTCAGATTTGAGGAGTTATGGCCTTGTGAAGTTAGAAGCCCAGAAGAATGGTCAAGAATCCCTTAGTTTGTTACAAGTCTTTAATGAAAGGGTAAAGTGGTTGTAACAAGAAAGTTAAGAAGCCCCTGAGTTTAAGGAAAGAGGTTACCCAAGAAAAGTATAAATACACCTCAAAGAGTCATTCAAAAACACATTCACTCACTTATTCTATTGAATATATTCTATTGAACTTGTGATCTTTTGGATAAGTTTGCGACGATAAAATCTAAGGTAGCGAAGTCTGAGGAGTACGAGAGTTTTGGAATTCCAATAGTGAGAAGGGATCTCTGAGGAAACCCTAGTTTTACTGATCCCAGTGGGTCAGCCTACTAGTGTCCCATGAGGCATCCCAACGGGTCACAGTATACTTGTCACACGAGGCCCTGTGAGACAAGATGTCTTAGTCCCGCAAGGACAAGACAAGTTTGGGGGAAACGATTGTTCCAGGTCCCTGAGGTTAGAAGATAACTTCTAGGTCAACACTTTAGTGTATCAAGTCAGCTACAAAAGTACTGATATTTTTTTCTACTTGTTTTGAAGGTAATGTTTGGTTATGATATGGTGGATGCTTGAGGCATATTTGGCATGTTTGGTATTGACACATGGTTATGGTACAACTTGCCTACATTGTTGAGTGAGGAGCACTCTTGTATCTAGTTTATTCTATGATATGGTTGTTGTGATTCATATCTTTGAGATGGTTGGTTGAGAGATACCCTTGATGTATGTTGGCATGAGGGACATGCATTGGTTCTTTGAGGGACTTCATTGATGATATGGTTCATGTATATACATGATGATGGAATATGGTACAAGTTCTTCATATGATATGTGATATAGGATTTGGTACATGACTTGATATATGATTGGATACTCATTATTGATGTTATGGTATCTACACTTGGAATATATTTTGTTATTGATTGATGCACATGTTGGTATACAATTAATACATGTTGGTACATGATTTGATACATGGTTGAGGCACATATCTTGTGATAGTATGTTGGTGATATTGGTACATGCTTGGTAGAGGCATGTGTTGGATATGTTGGACATCTAGTTGAGACGAGTCCTTTGTATATGATCCATGTGAGAGGATGCAAGATACCAGATATATAAAATATGTAGAACATAAATAAAATGCTAGAAATGGAAGAATAACAGTAAAATATCCAGCATAATCTCCACAATAACACAGAAATGATATAAGAACAACAATAGAAATAACACTTTGATTTAGAAAGAAATGTTCACAGGCCTCTTCGAGGGGGCAACCTCCAATCAAGCAATGCTCTGTTACAATAATCTCCAAGCCAGGGTTTTCATACCCTCGACCCTTATTTATACTAAATATGTCTATTAAGAGAAGCATCTAGAGGAAGCTCCTTCTAGAAGCGAAAGCTTCTATTAGGTCTTCTTACATTTGCCTTATTCTATTTTATTGAAAAGCCTTATTAATATTGACCTTTATTACATCCGAATACATTGATCTACCTATGTGCGGGTTAGGACCTTAACATGTCCTCTCCCTTAAAAACAACCTTGTCCTCAAGGCTTGAGATGTGGAAACTGTTGTAGAATGGTAGCTGGTTCCCAAGTGGCATCTGCTAGAGTCATATCTTTCCACTGTACTAGCACTTCCTTGATGGTTCTCTGACGCAGGCGATGCTCATGCTGGTCCAAAACTGCTTCTGGCTGTAGCCAAATGGATCCTTCTTCAGCTAACTCTGGAAGGTTGGTTTGAATTTGGCACTCGGTTCCAATCACCTTCTTCAAGCATGAAACATGAAAAATAGGATGTAGCTTCGACTGACTGGGCAGAGCTAACTGATATGCAAATTGTCCCACACACTTGAGAACTGTGTAAGGGCCATAAAATTTAGGTGCTAGCTTCTGACAATGCTCAGCCTTAAGGGAAGTTTGCTTATATGGTTGCAGTCTCAGAAATACCTGATCCCCTTCTGCGAATTGACGTTTGGAGCGACCTTGATCTTCTTGCTGCTTCATTCTATTATGTGCCATGACCAAGTTCTCTTTAAGGGTACGAAGGATATCCTCTCGGACTGTAAGTGTTTGGTAAACCACCTGGACCTTCGAGGTACCTGGTAAGTATGAGAGAACTGATGGTGGCTTCTGTCCATATACCACTTCAAAAGGAGTCATGTGAGTGGCTGTATGGTATGTAGTGTTGTACCACCATTCGGTGAGGGGTGACCATTGAGCTCACTGGTGTTGTTTTTCAGAGGCAAAGCACCTCAGATATGTTTCCAAACACTTGTTGACAACTTTCGTTTGAACATCCGTCTGGGGATGATAAGCTGAGCTGAGATGCAATTGTGTGCCTTGTAGCTTAAACAGTTCTTGCCAAAAATTGCTTGTGAAAGTTGGGTCTCGATCAGAAACAATAGAGTGTGGCATGCCATGAATCTTAGAGACCTGGTCCATGAAAATTTGCGCCACCGTGGATGCAGTAAATGGGTGGTGAAGAGCGCAAAAATGAGCATACTTGGAAAGGTGATCCACCACCACCATTATGACTGATTTATTCCTCGATTTGGGTAATCCTGTAATAAATTCCATAGAGATATCCTTCCAAATAGCAGGGGGAATCAGAAGCGGTTGGAGGGTGCCTAAAGATTTGACTGTTTCTCCCTTGTTGCATTGACACACCTCACATTCAGTGACAAACTTACAAATGTCCTGTTTCATACCATCCCAAAAAAAAGAACGTTTGACTCGGTCATATGTTTTAGTGAACCCTGAGTGCCTCGTTGTGGGTGTAGCATGAAGTTCAAAAAGTACTGTGTATTTGAGCTTGGATTGTTTACTTAAATACAAGCGGCCTTTGTATCGAAGATCATCCTGGAGCCAGGAGTACCCTGGGGGAGCCAGAACCTTGTTCTGTAGTTGCTGGATCAGATGTGAACTTTTGGGATATTGAAGCCATTCCTGGCACACATCTTGGAGCCAATCGGGTGCAGTGAAGGAAAGAGAAAAAAGGTATCCTTCGTCTTCATATTTCCG